>CAJVPP010002461.1:0-14796 GCA_910592005.1 Funneliformis mosseae
GGTGTATTGATGTGGGAAATTTCTAGCGGAATTCCTCCATTTAAAAATTTTACTAGTAAATGTGATCAGGATTTACTTTATTTTAATATCCCTAAAGGATACCGTGAAAATACTATAGAAGGCACGCCTGAAGATTATAAGGAACTTTATGAAAAATGTTGGAATTCTATACCCGAAAAAAGACCGAGTATTAAAAAAGTATTAGAAGAATTTAAAAAAAATGGGTTTTGGAATCGATGATAAAGATGAAGATAATTCAACTTATGAGTATTCGACTCCTATAGAAACCGAAATAAATATTAAAAATATTTCGGCTGAAGGTATTGTAATAACAAATTTAATATATTATTGTTTTAAATATACTAATTGCTTTAATCATTATGATGTTTTAATAGAACAAACCAATGAATTAAATCAACTTTTAGATACGCATGATGATTTAATTAGTAAGTTATTTAAAATACCTTTAGGCGTTTAAAGAAAACAGCATATACTAATATTATTTATATTTAGTTCCATAATATATGGTTTAAGCAGTAATTGGATATCAATATTAATTTATATAGATTACATCATTTTTATTTTTATTTTTATATTATATTTTATCATTTTATACTACTTGGATTTGTTAAAAAAAGATGATATTATTCGCTTCATGTAGCATCATATCATTGTTAAATAAATCTCAGTTTAAATCTTATCGTTATTAAATTTATCAGAAAATTTAAAAATTAATTTTGGGAAATATTGCTTTCATTATTAACTTAATAAGAAAAAATATTTGAAGTTTCACTTCTTCGACATAATACTTAATAGATATTCGGCACGAAGTGCCGAATAACTATTATATTGGGAAAATCAAATTTGATTCCCAATATTATTAGTTTCTTTATAGGTAGCGGTAGTTATTCGGCTCGAAGTGCCGGATAAGTTATTTATCCGGTGTCCCGTGATTAAGCTATTGTTTACTATTTACTATTTTTATATCACATATAATAGCGCCCTTATTTGTTTTTCCTTTAGGATGTTTAAAGGTTTCTGATAAGTTTATGCCGTTCTATATCATTCATGACGTGACACAGTAATTCATGCATCGATTAATATCAAAATCAAATTATTGTCCAATTCATAATGACGATCAGTTAGATTTAGCCTAACGTGGCTAAATCTGACCGATCATCATTAGCAAGCACAATAACGATTATCGTGTGTTTTTTATGATGTTAAGTTCATTTCATTCTCTTTCTCGTCAATTATACTAAATTTTTGAAAAATGAAAGAACCATTTTAAGAAAGGCAAATTTGTTTACAAAATTTTTATTTTTAGGCGAATTATACTGGAAAGAAATCTAAACAAACTTCTTGATACATAATAAAAGACGAATTGCAACATTTATATGCTAAAAAACTATATTCAAAATATGGAAATTTTTAATGATAATGCATCTTTGAAAATATTTTGATTTTTTATTATCCTTAATATTGAAAAATATAGATGAAAGTTCTTTTTCAACCACTATAAATACTAAATGATATTCTAAAATTACAGTTGATAAAAATTTAATTATTTCAGTAGGTGTCCTATTCTGCATAATTGAATAAATTATCTACTTGTTAGAAAAAATTTTTTTGGGATATTTATTAATTATCTCCCTTGAAAACAATGATCATTTAAAATCTAAACTAAAATTAGGCGATGGGATTTTTTGAAATTTTTACAGTTAGTACAATGTTCCATATTTACTATTTTACACTTAATTATTTTATTATGTTTGAAGACTGAAATAAGATACTTGATATTAATAAAAGTATAAAAACAAGCATTATTTATAGTTTATTTATTAGTGTAGCTAATTTTCATATAAACTCCGTGATATCAAAAAATATTAAAAAACAAGATCGTCTACATCATATGGGTGAGCACGATAATAAAAATTAACGAACTAATGATTGATGGAATATAGTTACTGTAATTGTTATCAAATTAAAAAAAAATGTTATTTTATAACTTAAAATTCACTTATATTTATCAATAATTTATACTATTATTTTACTAACTCTTTTTTTTAATCTATTATATATTTCATATTACTACCAGACAGTACATAGCGATTTTGAATTGATACATTGAGAACTGCCTATTATTCAAGAACAATAGTAATAGTTGCAGAAGTGCTTAATAAATCATACTTTTCGCGAAAACATTAACCGCAAGAAAAATGTGAAAATTTTATTCCAGAAGTATATTTCGTATCATTTATATGAACAAACATTGGTTATGCCAAAAATAGAAAACCATATCACTCTTATCTCATATGAAAAAAAATTTTTTATTAGCATTTAAACAATCGATATTTTAAGAGAAAGTGCATTTTCAAATTATTTTACAAATAATTGTTGGAATTTTCATAGGACCAATTCAAAATTTCTGATAAATTTAGATTATTTTAATTTTGACGAAAATCCTAATTTATGGTAATGCAAAATCTGGAAAATTATAGCTGATAAAGCAAATGATTTTAAATTTATTAGATCATCACTGAAAAAAGAGTTCATAATATAATTTAATCTAATTTTATGGAATATACACTTAAAACTCCTTTTTGATAAAATATGACATTAATTACCTTTTGGTTTTAAAAAAAAAAAAATGTAACGCGACAAAATTAAAAAGATCTGTATCAATATTACAATTAGCGATTCAATTTTATTAAATTATAATTTCGCCAGATTTATAAAAAATCCGGATGGTACTTTGAACCCGGACCTGAACATCATTCAGAAATGGTTTCGTCCGTGTACTACCTAATCAAATCAAGAATCCAAGAAAGTAATGTTTAAGTACATTTAGGGACGACTGAATTTAACAGATTTATTAGTCACTTCGAATTTGATTGGCTCTTCACCGAACAAGTATGTATTAAGACAATATGTAGGTCTACGTGTGGTATTTCATAAGATGATGTCAGTGAAAATGTTTTATCCATTTAATTTAGTGAAATCAATGTGATATTCATTCTTATTCATTTTCATTATGAATGTTCAAACATATGGAATTATCTAGGAACTTAGGTGACATTAATGAAAGTGCGACGAATTTCCTATTTCGTATCCAGATCTGATAAATATTAAACCATGCTGCAATCCAATCTTTTCAAAAATGAACGTTGCGTTCGTATATTATTATTAGTTACGTTTCGAGCAATTAATGCGAGAAAAAGGTTTTAAATAAGATGTGATTTGGAATGGGATGGATTATATAGTATGAGATAAGTGCAAGCAACTGTGAAGAGACAATGACGGGTCATATACTTGTAATACAGTAGAACCTTTTCACATGTTATTATTTAAAATTAGATGATCACGACACGATCAAATTTGTCATTGTTACTGAAGTAAGTGATATGAGCGACATCGTAAGAATTTTTATTTTTTTGTTTTATTTACTGACAAGTGCAAGAGGTAAATAAAGGGCATCATTGTTCGGAGCGAAACGTAGGACATTATACTTATAGGAAAAAGTGTGAAAATTGATATGTCACGTGAGGATTTCCGTTTGTCACAACGCCTCTAAAATTGATCAAAATCAAAATAAAATTTATTAATTATCGGAATGGTCAAAATAGTCCAAATAGGCTGATTAAATAGTATAAACTTAATTAATAAATATTTTGTTATTTCATTTACCAATTGTAAATTCTTAAAATAAATATATAAATTTCGCTCCGGTTTCCGTTTCCTAGTAGATTTACAAAACTATGTCAAGTCATATAGTAAAATTTATTGTAGATTTTTTTTTGTAATTGATTATAGTTATATAATAAATAAACTTAATAAATTTCTTAATATATCGACATGTTTTCTTTTTGATAACTTTGAACTCTTCTTATTATTGATCTTCCAAATTCTGCAAGGCTTCGAATAACTATCTTTCATGTGACAGTTCGCTTTTCTTAATAAAAAAAACCATTCTCATCTGAAAAATAATAAATTAATCATTTTTTTGTAAGAAACTATTTTTTGGGGGGGCTTTTTCTAGGCTTTTTCAAAATTTCAAAAAGGTAACTGTCACGTCATTTTTTAAGTTATTGTGTATTCTATTAATTTTTTAGTCTTAAATACAAGTTATTGAATTTCAATGGGAAGAATTTCAAGCTGTGCTTTTCAATCAGAATAAGCACGTGAAATACAAGCTCAAAAGCTAAAGGCACAGGAAATTAACCTTATGATGTTGACGAAGTCAACCAAAATTTTTCATAAATACTTCATTAATAATTAATACTGTAATTTCTGCATGAGAAATTTTTTTCGAAAATAAAACTAATTTACATATATTTAGACATCAATTGAATTAATAACTTGTATATTGTATAGGTTATAGTGACGCCTTTCTGGAGTAATTCAAGTTAATCTTGTGCAGATCTTTACCATTTCTAGGGTTCTAGATACCGGATTTTTTTTTTTTTTTTTTTTTAAAAGTTCAATATTTTTACCACATTTCCGTCAAGATGACTTTTTGCATGTATAATTCGCATAATGTCTAAAAAAAAAAAGAACAAATTTACGAGGTGATTATCGCAAGTCGCTGTAATAGCTGCGCCATAATTACAAAGGTAATTAAAGAACTACGCTGTCATTCATAAGAAAGTAGATTTAACTTTACATATTTTTTAAATTTTAAAAAAATCATTTTATCGAAACGATTTCTAGGGAATAAACTGATATAATTTTATCATTATAAACGTTTAATAAAATAAATTTAGAAAGTAATTTCGCAATAAATTCTTTTACATTATTAGTTTTTCTATTTATCATGAAACATACATCAAAATATTTAAATTGCAATATTATAATTTCTTTTTTTGATATAATAAAAACGTTAGATACCAGAAGGATGAGTTGACTCTTTTTTATTTAATAATACTCAAATTTCCTTATATGGACTAAGAGGTTTAAAAACAACAATCGTATTGTTTAACAATGATACCTTTTTTTATAAAGATCATCATTTAAAATTTTCATAGTAAATCATTTCTTTTCTTTAGCCTCGTAATCATGTCAAAAACTGAAGCGGAACATGATGTTATTTCAGAAATTATTAATCCGACAGATGATATTAAAACGCTAATCGATAAATTATTTATACTATTAATTAAATCACAAGATGAATATAAAAGTTTTGAAGAAACGAAGCATTTTATTAATAAATGCGTTACTATTTCTACTCAATCAACCGACGCTATTTTTAACTGGCTTAAAATAAATCAAAATGTATCAAAAAATGTCTTCTTTCTTGGAATTTTTTATTATTTTAATCTGATTAGTCTAAAAGACAATAATAATGAAGGATTTATATACTTCCAAAAAGCAGCAAGTGATTATCCTATTATGCAATTATATTTAGGTAGATGCTATTCCGAAGGATTTGGAATTGAAGTTAACAATGAATTAGCAATTTATTGGTATCAAAAAGCTGCTGAAAATAATTATTCAAATGCACAATTTGAACTTGCAATATTATATGAAACAGAAAAAAATTTTGAAAAGGCCTTTTATTGGTATCAAAAAGCTGCTGAAAATAATAATGCTTATGCACAATTTAATCTTGCAGATTTATATTATAAGGGTGAAGGAACAGAAAAGAATTTAGAAAAAGCCTTTTATTGGTATCAAAAAGCTGCTGAAAATAACTATGTAAAAGCACAAGTGAATTTTGCAAATTTATATTATATTGGTGAAGGAATAGAAAAGAATTTAGAAAAAGCCTTTTATTGGTATCAAAAAGCTGCTAAAAATAATAATGCAAAAGCACAAGTGAATCTTGCAAATTTATATTATTTTGGTGAAAAAACTAAAAAGAATATAGAAAATGCTTTTTATTGGTATCAAAAAGCTGCTAAAAATAATGATGCTTATGCACAATTTAATCTTGCAAATTTATATTATAATGGTGAAGGAATAGAAAAGAATATAGAAAAAGCCCTTTATTGGTATCAAAAGGCTGCTGAAAATGGTCAAATAACTGCTCAAATTAATCTTGCATATTCATATAATTTTGGTAAAGGAATAGAAAAGAATTTTAAAAAATCCTTTTATTGGTATCAAAAAGCTGCTGAAAATAATAATGCAAATGCACAATATAATCTTGCAATATTATATGAAAGTGGTAAAGGAACAGAAATAAATACAGAAAAGGCTTTTTATTGGTATCAAAAAGCTGCTAATAATAATAATGCAAATGCACAATTTAATCTTGCAATGTTATATGAAACAGAAAAAAATACAGAAAAAGCCTTTTATTGGTATCAAAAAGCTGCTGAAAATGGACAACTACATGCACAAAATAATCTTGCAAATTTATATTATAATAGTAAAGAAACAGAAAAAAATATAGAAAAAGCCTTTTATTGGTACAAAAAGGCTGCTGAAAATGGTCAATTAAATGCACAATATAATCTTGCAAATTTATACAATTTTGGTAAAGGAACAGAGAAGAATATAGAAAAAGCTTTTTATTGGTATCAAAAATCTGCTGAAAATAATTTTATAGATGCACAATATAATCTTGCAATATTATATTATAATGGTGAAGGAATAGAAATAAATATAAAAAAGGCTTTTTATTAGTATCAAAAAGCTGCTGAAAGTAATAATACAAATGCACAATTCAATCTCGCAATATTATATGAAACAGAAAAAAATTTAGAAAAAGCCTTTTATTGGTATCAAAAAGCTGCTGAAAATAATTGTACAAATGCACAAATTAATCTTGCAAATTTATATAATTTTGGTAAAGGAACAGAAAGGAATATAGAAAAGGCTTTTTATTGGTATCAAAAAGCTGCTGAAAATAATGATATTAATGCACAATTTAATCTTGCTAATTCATATATTATTGGTAAAGTAAAAGAGAAAAATATAGAAAAAGCCTTTTATTGGTATCAAAAAGCTGCTAAAAATAATAATGCAAATGCACAATTTAATCTTGCATATTTATATATAAAGGCAAAGGAATAGAAAAGGATTTACAAAAGTCAATTTATTGGTATCAAAAAGTTATACAAAATGAAAATATAATCATGGATTTTTATTTAATTCATAAAATTTCACCAGTAAAAGGATTTATAATTGAAACAGAAAATGATATTTATAATGAATGTAATAATTGTTTTAAAAAAAGAAGATATTTAAAAAGATCTCATAAAATTTGTATAATTTGTTACCAATCTAAATTATTAGATATACCAAGTGGAAATAAGACTGTTGATAAGTTTATTAAATTTACACAAATTAATTTTATTCAAGAATCTAGTAGAATGAAATTTATTCCATATAATCAATTTAAAAATATTGAAATTATTGGTGAAGGAGGATTTAGTAAAGTTTTTAAAGCTATTTGGAATAATGGACCACCTTATTGGAATGAAAAACAAGAAGATTTTGATTATATTGATTCTAATATTATAGTAGCTTTAAAGCAGATTAATTCAAAAAATATTAATCAAAAAGAATTAAATGAGGTATATTATTAAATTATTACATTTGTTTATATTAATATAATATTTATATTAATATTATTTATTAAATTTAGCTTATGATGATTTATAATGCTGATTTAAATGATGGTTTTATAAGTTCTTTATTTTGTCTAAATAGATATTATGGAATTACTCAGAATCCTGCTACAAAGGAATTTGCAATAATTATGAAATATTATCAATATGATTTAAATCATTTTATTACTAAAAACTTTTATAATCTTAAATGGAATCAAAAATTAAAAATATTACAACAAATTATTAATGCACTTGAATTTATTCATAATCAAGGAATAATTCATCGAGATTTTCATAGCGGAAATATTTTATGTGAAAATATTTATGATAAATATGATATTGTAATTAGTGATTTTGGAATGAGTAAATTATCAACTGAAATATCAGATAATGATAATAATTATGGTATTATTCCTTATATTGCTCCAGAGATATTTCAAGGACGAAATAGTAATAAACATACAAAAGCTTCAGATATATATAGCTTCGGTATGATTATGTGGGAATTAATGACTGGTAGAAGGCCTTTTTGGGATCAAAATTACGATATCTATCTTATTATTAAAATTTGTGATGGTATTCGTCCTCCCATTATCGCAAATGCACCTGAAGGATATATTGAATTGATGCAAATATGTTGGCATTTTGATTCGAATAAAAGACCAACTACCTCTGATATTTTTAACTTTATTAATGAAATGATTTTGAATGAAGAAAATAATCCAACTAAAATTATAAAATCAATGGATATTGGACCTATAGTAACAAATAATCTAATTTTTGAAAATGCAAGTATGTTAATAACTTATAAAAGTTTAAAAGATCATATCATTCTAGGTAAATCGTAGTTATTTTATAATTTGATTTTGTTATTATTATCATTAATTAACATATATATATGTTAAAAGATGAAAGGGAATACAATGAAAATAAGATTGATGGTATGTTAAACTTTCTTTATTTAACAATCACTTAAAAAATTTTTATTAAAAGAATATGTTATTTAGTTATAAATACTAAAAATGACAAATTCGACGAGTATGAATCTAATAATAGTAAGTCAAAATACTTATAATCATTTTATAATTAAACACAAACTAATTGATTTGATATTTATAATACAGATTATATTACTAAAGAATTAGAAATTGATATTGATTGATTGAACTTTATATAATTAATACAATACAAAGAATTTTAATGTCTAGCATTTTAAATTACAAAACTTATCGTTATTATTAGTGCTCTTAAAACTAAAACTGTTAAGTGCAGTTATATGATATCATAGGCGCATAAAAAAATAACTTATAAGTAAAAATCTTGGTATAAATTTCTTTAAGAAAGCTTTTATTATATCTACTTTAATTACGTGGATTATAAAATAAAATAACATTGTCAAAATATATTGCAAAATTTAATAAATAGCAAACAAGTCTGCGCCTTCAGTTATGTGGTTGAATTAAGTAAGAAGGCAAAAAAGACATTATTATAAATAAGTAGTCAGTAGATATAATATAACGATAATAATATATAATAAATATGAATCCCAAGGAAATAGAAATCAGTTAATGTTAATATGGCTAATTTTTTTTCACATTTTGTAAGTAAACTTTACTTCAAACGTTCATTCGTGAACGTGAGTGATTCTTTTGGTTAAAATCTATTTGGTACTGGTGAACGAAATCAGCTTAATACCTTTCTAAACTACAAAGAAATTAAGAAACGTGATCGTGAATCGAAATTGAAAGGAGTTCTTCTGCCTTTTTCCTCTGTTTTAGAAGGAATTAAATTATAAAATATATTACGATTTTTTTTGGTCGTTATAAATCTTGGCTGTTGTAGTAAAAGCATATTAAATAGCTTTACACCTTATTTTTAAATAAAATTTTAGTCAAGTTTAAATTATTGGTAAAATAGTAAATAAAATAACTTACAATCTATATTATAATAAATTTTTTTAAAAAAATTAAATAAAATAAATAGTTACTATTTAATGAAAGCGCAAGTGTTCTAATACTTTTCCCAACAATAATATTCTAAATTGCGAAACTGTAACCCGCATCGTTTTGCCAAATATTTTTATTAAAGGCAAAATTGCGAAAGTTTCGACGGGTGGCAAAAGTTTCGATGGATGGCAAAACCCATCGAAACCTTCTGATATTAAAATACAATTTTTGAATTTAAAAATTTATTATTTTGTTATAACAAAGATCATTTTCTTTTATAATATCATATATTTATATATTTATAAAGATAAAAAAAAAAAATCAAAAAATTTACATATTGATCATCAAATCCAGTTACATCATTTATCTCCCATATTTTCTTCATTAAAATTCATGAAAGTATTTTTATCTTCTTCTTCATCCATTAAACTTTTTTTCTTTTTATGAAATAAGTAAGTTTGATTTCTCGTGTAAAAAAATTACTTAAACAATAGTTGATCTTGATCTATCGATAAATTTTTAAATTGAAAGATACACACGTCTTTCTGAAATTATATTTTGCTTGTAGCATTACTTTGTTTCATTATTTTAGTCAATTAAAGCCCCAAAAATACTTTCGCAACTAAAAGAACGCCTTTTATTCTAATAAGGTAATATTATAAAGAAAAAAGGATTGGAAGTAAGATGTAAATATAAAAAAAAAATAAAAATAAAAATAGAATAATTGTGCTACATATCTCATGACCATGGTAAATAGCTTGGTTCGTTGGATAAATTCGTTACAGTTAAATAATTGGAGTATCAGTATAAATTGCTGTATTTCTTTTAAAGCGTTATTAAAACAAATATTATCTAAACTTCAAACACTTTAAAATAAACTCCTAAATCCCCGAATTCTTCGATAAAAGAATAATATAAAACTAGTGGTATTGAATTAGCGTACTATATGACGCTACGCATTAATGTAAAGATGAATGTAAAACTTATCATAATTTTGATCATCATGTTCCTTGACGACCAGCTTTTTTTTGTTCGAATTCAGCGTCGCGGGTATTCACCTTTTACCAAAACAAAATATTTTTCATTAGGGAGTGACAAAAGCAGGTAAGTTAAATAAAAACCCATTAGTGTGATTCGGGTGAATTGATATCGATATATATCAAAACTAACGCCAGACGTCAATATTTCTTGGTATCTCTTAACACATAACAAACGTTTTAGATATTATTTCCTACAACCCTAATAAGGACAGTATTCTGTAAGTACAACATCTTGGTCTCGACTTCATGTTAATTCTTTTATAGTCTTTTTCACTTTTCTTGGCATTTGCTTTAAGTCAATTGTGTTCATTTAGAATATAGCGGGTTTATAATTCGTTTCTGAACTATTTAATGAGTTATTATTTAGAGTTAGAGAAAGTATATAAACTGAGAGGAATAAAACAAAGATGTCTAACTTGGGAAAAATAGGATAAACATTTTTAGTCATATACGTGAATAAGCGCGAAGTCATAGTGGTGTTAGATTGTAAGCGTACAAAACAAGTAGCAGAATAAATAGTTTATACAGCTGCTTTTTGAGAAATGATAAAACGAGAATCTGAAATGTAGTATGTGGATACAAAACTAACTATAAAGGTAAAGGTTAATTATTTGCAGTCAGTTAATTTTATGTTTCATTATACCAACCACAAGCTATTCAATACCATATCTTCTTTCTCATTTGAAATAAAGAATGAAAATGCAACTAAAAGTGTAATTATGTATCCAGAAAATATGCTAAAACTAGTAACCTTCACGTTTCAACACATTTTCTAGTTATTTCTCAGGTAATAGTAGATGACGCTTTGGGTGGTCATTCAACTAAGTAAATCAAACTATATGTGGTTAGTCGAATTTTGTGTCGATCCCTACAATCGGATTTTCTGGGTTAAACTATTATTAAAATTCATATTAATGGAGTTCTTTGTGTTTATTATTAATAGATAGATTCTCTTCATCGATAGGTTCCCGCATCTCTTCATTAAATGTTGAACATTTCAATATTATTCTAGGCGTATTTTATTTGCTTTTAAATTGGAACTGGCGTTTGTATGACTTGTAAGTACCTATTCTTTTTGTTAAAATTAAATGTACGGCTTTAATTATTCTGTTTTTAAGAAAAAATTATATAAATTTCATTGATACAACCTGTTAACAAATTTATAAAGTCACTTGACGCCATTCAAAAGAAATTATCCAATATTGGCTTTAAAATCAAAATTTAATTAATAGATAAATTTTAATTCTGTTAAATGTAGAGAGTTTACTGGTTAATGTAAATAAATGCTTCATAACTTTGTGATCATAACTCATAAAAACTAGATAAACCAAAATAATTGGAAAAGAAGTTGTTTTTCGATCTGGGCATCTAAAAAGCATGGATTATCATTTATTATTATTTATCAAATTCGATCAAAAAATTTAATTTAAGCTGAAAGATGTCTTTTAAATATTATTATATTATCAACATTATTTAAATCCATTCAATATAATAATATTTGATATACTGTAAATAGTAAAAATTTACTAAAATTATAAATGTTATTGTCGCACGGCCTATAAGATCATGCTGAGCTTTTTTGAATGTTTAATTAAAGCATAATATAAAATTAGTTTATTTTCTTTATTAATTTCATATTAAGCTTTCTAAAATTCCACTATTCAATCATACACTTAAGTGCTTGTATGTATTCGGTAATTTCTAGAGACTTTATATTGATTTGTTACGTTAATTTACTTCTCGGGCAATCTCTAATAACCCGTGAAGTTAAGATATAATTATTCGAACCTTGATAATTATAAAATATTTTTATTTTTATACTTTTTACATTTATTTTTTATTTTAAATTATATTCTTTACTTTCTCGTTTTATATCATTTTAATCCCAAATAAAACTGCATTTTTATTATGTCAAAAGGCCTTTATAAAGGTAAAATTTCATTAAAACAACTTTAAAACCATTTTTTTATTATAGAAAATTTCAATTGATATAAATTTAAATGAAAAAAATTGAAGAAATTGAAATTGAAAATGACATATATACGTCCTTGAGAAATTTTAGTAGTTCAAAAAATTTAATGCAAATTATCTAAAATGAACCAAAGTGGTTAATTAATGTTATTTAAAATTATTTAATTTAAATTTTATTTATTTAGTTAATCAAATGAATCAATAAATACGCATAAAACGAAAGTTTTTATTTCATCTCTTTCTCATAATCAAGGTTTTTATTTATTTATTTATTTAATTTTATAAAGAAATTAACATGCATATTTTAGAATTGAAACGATGAACTAAAGAACAGATTCAACAATTAGAGTCAATTGATCCCACATTGCCAAATGCAATCATTTTATTATTTGGAATTTTTGTGACAAAGTCATGCTTTTTTAAAAAATCTTTATTTTGAATAATAATTTTTTTTTTGTATCAATTCTTTGGATCAGTTGTAATTTTAATCATGGCATATTGCTGTTCTTTAATTTTCGACGACGTTACTTGCTGGATCTACTTGGCGTCGCATACAAGTTTTAAGTTAGTCGTAAATTTACGATTTCTTCTATAAATTTAAATCCTTTTTTATTTTTAATTCATGATAATAAATATCTTGCATTATAATCATTTAATATTGACAAAAAAAATAATAGTATAAGCAATTAATAGTTATTAAACGCATAATAATTATTATTTCTATAAATACCTCAAATAACTTGCTTTCCGATACGACCCAACGCATTTCCCGAATTAAAAATCGTCATATTTATCAAGTCCATCATGTATTATAGAAGATTACTAATATAAATCACTTTTTATTACCAAAAAAATTTTCCTTTTTTAAAAATCTGTATCTTCATCTAATTGTGATTACATAATATGTACAAGAATACCAAATCGTTTAATATAATACTGTATATTATAAAAGCTACAGTAAGCTGCTTTTTTAAAATAATTATGTGAACCGAATATTAAGATCAAACTCTCGTTTTATTCAAAAGAATTAATTATTAAGAAAACACTTTTCGCCCTAAATATCTCAAAGTTAAAACAATTATGAACAGCTTTTCAAAGCAATCCTCATACAAAAAATATCTTTGCGTTTCATAGAAAAGTAAAAAAAAAAAGCAAATCTTTTTTTCCAATTATTTTATAACCTTTTTTTAATAGATCTTTAAAGGCCGCTTTAAATAATTATATTATTTCTTTGTGATAATTAATTTAGGACTCAACATTGATAATGATAGGAACAGAGAGTTAAGTCGTGGTACAAACTAACAATATTCAGAGTTAAATTTTTTCGGAATTATTAATATACAAAGACATTATGACAGAATTATTTATTTATTAAAAATAATGAGTAAACATAATATTTTATTTTATTTCATTTGTAATCTAAAGATTATTTATAATTAATATTAAATTTTAAAAGTATCTCTTTATAATAATAAAAAGCTTTTATTCTAATATAGTTGAAAAATATGCAAAAATAAATATACAAGTAGGATACAATTTAGCTTAGAATCTGAAATTCTCATATTAATTATTATGCTTTTGATAATAATCAAATGTTTATTATTTTTTTAAGTTTTTTAAGCACAAGATTTCTTATAAACATATTTGCTTTAATAAAGAAAATAAATTGAGTTAGTAAATATCATTATAATTATAAATACTAGACAACTTAGTTACAAATAGTCTAAATATATCAAAACAATACTATATACCTTATTTTAAGTCTAAGCTTTATTATAAATATGATATTTTTTTTGTTAAAATAGATAAAAAAAATCTTATTCATAAAATAATATATTTTAATGATAGTTAGCAGTAACAACTAAAGTATAAAATCCTTTACAATTTCAATAACTTAATATTTTTATTTGTCATCTTGTAAATTTTGATACTAACAATATAAAAGTAGATTTTTATATTTTATTACAATATCTTTTATAATATAAACTAATTTTTTTTAATTTTATAATTTAAAATAATATAAAAAAGTATTATTTTGATAAATTTTATTAAATTTGTTAAATTTTTATGATTATTAAAAATAATCTGAAAAAGAAAAATAATAATTAGTTTATAAAATATTAATAGTAAAATAAAATAAAAAAAATAACAATATAATTATATTATAATAGTTAAAAAATAATTAAGCAATAAAATTGCATTTATATATATAATAATAATAAATAAATATTTGTAATAAATATATTATAAAATATCAGTAATAATGATTATTATTAATATAAA
>CAJVPP010002462.1:0-14791 GCA_910592005.1 Funneliformis mosseae
TGCAAAAGTTAAATAACTGGTATGACCTTTGACTTCATTAGGTGTTTTGGAAACATACAGATTTGGAGGATCTTGTTTTGATTTAGAAACCTGACTATCAGCATTAGCATTATCCTGTTCATCTTGATCTTCCTTACGTTTACGTTTTTTATCTTGTTGTAATTTAATTTTATTTACAGCATCAGTAACCGTATATATAGGTATTGTTTTAATTTCATGTTCACGCATAAGACATTCATACATCTTAATTTCTATTGTAATAATCGAGTTAATATTTAATTTAGTTTTGTCATAAAATTTTTATAAAACTACTTACCAACAAAACCATTTTCATTCAAGGACGCACAAGTCCGTTGCACTTGTTCAATGCATGGACTAAAACAACTTATCTTGCCTATACGTTTTTGCTATGAAAATTATCATGTTTTGTGAATATAAATAATTAACAAATAAATCAAAATATTTATAAAAAAATAACCTTAAATGCTTCTTTAGCCGCTGGAATTGCCTCCCATGGTGCGGGTAGATCCAAAAATACTAATAGATAAATAAATCAACAAAGAAATTAACAAAAGGTAAGGTTAAGGTTAAGTTTTAACGCGTGATTATTTACCAGCATGGACTAAATCGGTAACGCCGAAACCATTCTTGCAAACATCTCTACATTCTATTGTAATAAGATCCGACAAGCCATGCTCTTCAAAGTCCTGCCTAAAATAAAGGAATATTAAAGGCATAATTTATTTTTATTAATGAATTCATTGTTCAAAAAAAAAAGAAAAGAAAATCCTCATACTTCACGGCTTTTGCCCGCTCTTCGTGAAATTCAAATGTATACAAATGACCATTTGGTGCAATTGTTCGTGCCAAAGAATGTGAAAATGATCCACTCCCCGTTCCTAATTATTAAATATATTAATCGAATTAAAATATAAATATATCAAAAATATTATATTAATTACCGGATTCTAGTACTACAGAACCAGGTTTTAAATCGAGATACGTTGTTATATAAGAAATATCAGCGGCATATAAAATTTGTGTCCTATGTGGAACTACATGGGTCCATAATTCTGGTGTTGGGTGAAGTAAATACATAAAACCTCTACCATTATGTGAAGGCATCTATAAAATCATTGATTAATTAGCTTAAAAAACTAGTAAACATAAAATTAAATTAAATTCACGTTGAATTTACTTACTTTTGTACCATATTCTTTACCTATCATGTCTTTATGCTTAAATATTCCAAATTTGTTATTGTATGTTTTCTTGGAATCAACTATAAGTGGTGTCATATTTTCGCGCGACTAATAAAGAGATATGTTAATAATTTAAATTAAGAAAAAGATAAATAGCATTTATGTTAACTTACTAAATAAGCAATAACTAATTCGCCTTCTTCGATGTGAGTTTTATAACGTAAAAAGCTCATGGTAGAAAATTTTTTTTTTGATCAAAAATTTGGATCGACGACAAAATGATAAGATTAATAAAAATATTTACTGGGTAACCTATCATTAGTACATATTTTTAAATTTTTAAATTATAAAATTATATTATATATATTTGAAAGTAATTTATTTACTTTTTAATTTAACACGAATTTTTCGTTTATTAAAAAAAAAAAAAAAATAAGAAAAGCTGTGTTTATGTTTAATATTATATTATATAAATCATTTTGATCAAGAATATATACATTATCGGCGGATAAAAATACAGCTCTATTAAATATTATGTAACATTCACTCCTAAACAAGTAAATACATAAGAACAAGTTGAAGGGTTGCTACAATGAAAAGAAAATGAATTCGTTTTTTTCGTTGTGGACTATTAACGGTATTTGTGGAATCAGGAAAAACGACATATCTAAGTGATCGTAGCTATAAAGAAAATAAAAATAAGAAATATGCTAGCATACAAATCAAACTTTGATTAAAGGAAATAATAAATACCAAGAAAAATCCATTTGCCGCAACGGTATATATGAAAATTACAGACACCAACCAAAAAGGTGCTATTAAACCAACAAGAAGAGTAACGATAACACTGAACATTCAAAGAAATTAAATTTCAATTAGAAAATGTATAGTAAAAACATAAATTATAAACATTG
Source organism: Funneliformis mosseae (assembly GCA_910592005.1). Taxonomy (NCBI): domain Eukaryota; kingdom Fungi; phylum Glomeromycota; class Glomeromycetes; order Glomerales; family Glomeraceae; genus Funneliformis; species Funneliformis mosseae. Next base: position 2,117 of record CAJVPP010002462.1, read on the forward strand.
TTTTTTAGCATAGTAAATTTAATATACCCAATAAATTTATATCCCGAATACGCTAATAAATCCAATATCTGAGTTTCAGTTGTGATGTTCAATAGGTAACAACCCATCTTTATAAGAATCAATTCTATCAACATAACGAGAGATGCCGTAGTAGCATTTCCTCCTAGAACTTTCGGATGAAATCTAAAGTGAAAACATTTAATTAAACTTTTTTTAAAAAAAAAGAAAAAGCGAAAAAAATATTAATTAAAATTTACTTGTGTTCAGTTCCAGCAACAAACCCTGTAAGTAGTACATATGTTACCAGTGCCATCGCTGGTATATATAAATCTGGTGAATTTATATCGTCTCTGGGCGGTTTAAATCCTTCCATTTGTCCGTTCTGTTCAGAACGTTTAACGAGCCTTGACCATGGTCGATGTCTCCATGGAAATAACAACAATCTGATTTTGTTTGCTACGTACAAGTTATTTACTTTAAAATAATGTTTTAAAGCAGGAAAATTAACATATCGATTGATCTAAAATATTAAATCGAAAGTTAAACCTCTTAAAAAGCATATCCAGGTTTACAGTGGGTATTAGATTTTAAAGAAATAAATTTACATTTTTTTCGACGTATTCACTTCCTGTCATCATTGCAGTTCTCCCAAATTGCATTCCCATTTGTGTTGTAGCATCATTAAATCTCCACGCGTCGTTGTATTCGTTTGGTCCTTGTTGGTGCGGAGGTGGAGGTGGAATATTCTGGTGTTGGTGTGTGATTCTCTGTTGTGTAGTTGGTGAAGGTGAGGAGACCGGAGGATCGACCATTTGAATTGGTGGGTGAGTGGGAATTGGATGTTGTAATGGAGGTGGAGAAACCGAATGTTGTTGTGGTGGATAATAGCTATAAGAGTTATGTTTGGGTGGGTTGTTTGGGTTGTTTTGATTGTACATTTTTGCAACGCTTGTTATTATCTAGAAATCGAAACCAGTTTTATTTTTTTTTTTTTTTTATAGAAAATCATTAAATTTGGAGGTTGAACTTGGATAATTATGATTGGTCGAATTTTTGAACATTGTTCATCATTCCTTTTTAACTTGTTTTTCGTGTTTCTAATAATTCAAAAAGTTTAATAATGTCAAATACTCCAGCGAGCTTTAGTTATCTCACAACTTATGGTCCTTCAAGAGCTGCCTCTTACTCACCTGTTCCCTCAGAACACAGTAAGTTGCTTTGATGAACGTTAAGCAATATCCTTTCAATTAGTAATTATTAAACAATCCTTCCTTCAATAAAGGTCTCGCGCTTGATGAGGTAAACCAGTTTATCTTTGCATTCAAGTTTCAAAAAATCATGTTTTTATAATTTTTCAACTTTATGTTAGGAGGTCAGATTATATACCAATAATAAAGACAGAGAAAAATACGAGAATTTAGCAGATTTATATGCTATTATTGTAACAATGGAACATTTGGAGAAAGCATATGTTAGAGATTCTGTCACTGCTTCCGAGTAAGATTAACTTATTCTCTCTTCTTTAATTAATTCATTTATCGTGAATCAACTAAATCGAATTATTCTTAGATATACACAAGCTTGTGCGCAATTAATAGCACAGTACCGAACAGCACTTAATTTAGTATGTGATTCCATAACGGATGTGGAAAAGTTTATGGAAAAGTTTATAAAAGAATATAAGGTATGGTTTCTAATTGAGATCCGTTACTTTATTTTATTTATATTTTCTGATGTAAATTTATCCTATCAGTTAGAGTGTCCAGCGGCAGTAAATCGATTCAAAATAGGGGTGCCCGCCACAATCGAACATCCCACCGGTGCTGGACATGATACCAGTAAATTTGCACAATACGTTGCTGAAACGGTTCATGTAAGTTGTGCTTTGCTTTGTTGCCGTACAGAATATCTTTTTTTTTTTTTTTTATTTTTTTAATCATTATTTTTTTTTTTGTTCTTTAGCATTTGATTACTACTATGGATGCACTAAAATTAGGTATGAAGGCTGTGGACTATATACATCCTTTGCTTGGTGACTTAATGCAAAGTTTAAACAAAGTTAGTTCGTTACCTGCTGATTTTGAGGGTAAAGCAAAGATTAGAAATTGGTTAATTATGTTAAATGGAATGAAGGCCAGTGATGAACTTAACGAAGAACAAGTTCGACAATTATCATTTGATCTTGAAAGTGCCAATAACGCGTTTTATCGTTCTCTTTCTGATAAGAATTAATTTAATAAAAAAGGACAATATGCATTTGCATTATTTATTTTCAATCCCTATGATGATTAATTATAATAAAATTATAAAAAGAATAATGATACAAATTATTAAAAATATCTATAAATCCATTAGTCTATGTATACAATGATGTCTATATGTCTATATGTGTAAATATAATACTTGAAATTTGATTTCATTAAGGAGTATATATTCTAATAAGGATCTCTTTCAATCATTTAAGTTTTCCTTCACTACCTCATTTACACTAAGCGACGAAGAATTCAAACTTTGCTCGTCTGATTCTGATGCATCTTCCATAACATCTTCGCTGCTGAACTCTTCTCCTGCTTCTGCTTCAATGTTATAACCTAACAAATGTCCATTAAAAATTTTTTCTTGATTCTGGATTAAATATTTATCCTTAACATTATCGTTATCATTGTCAGTTTCATCATCATTATAATGCCTTCTAAAACTTGTCGTCAATTTGTATTTGTTTGTTTCTTGATTCTTTTCCATGATCACAAATTCACAGGTACATAAATTGTTTAATGATTCGAATTCTTCTACGGACCAATGAAACCAACGCATCACAAATAACCTGAAAATGATTTAAAAAAAAATTTGTATCAATAATAGTGTAGATAAAAATGTTTATAATATTTTAAAGATGATTATTATTACCTTGATAGTAATCCATGAGTGACGATTACCAGAACCGAAGGAAAACTGGGAGAAGCGAAAGCACGGTGCAATCTAAGCTCGAAATTACAATATTTAAACAATGGTCATTTAATTAAGATTTTATTTAAGCGATAAAAAGGTCATTAAAAATAACTTACGTCTCTTGAAAAGTTGATATTCTATCGTATACATCAGCACCACTTTCACCATTCGGTATACGATAGAAACTATAAAAATGAAAGAATTGAGTGGAGTGGATTTCATAAATAAAATTATGATTTAATTAAAGGAAAAACTCACAAGTGACCATAAGATTTCCTTTCCATTTTGATCCTTGCCATTTCTTCAGGTGGTCCTTGAAAGTTTCCCCAATCTATTAAATCATTGTGTGAAAGTTGAATTCAATCATAAAGTTTAAGTGGTACAAATAACAATTTCCTTGTGATGAAATAAATGATTACTTACCTTGTTCTCTCAATCTTGGTTCTTCACAATACTTCCACCTTCTTTTGTCTAATGCTTTAGACATATTTTCAAATGTTTGTCTGGCTCTTAAATAAGGGCTAACATAGAACTGCACAACCTCGTCAGGTTTAAGCAATTTATTAAGACGATGTCCGGCTTCAAGGGCCTGTTCCACACCCACTTTTGTCAATTTGATTTTGTGATCAGGAACCCAACGGTGAATAGAAATATCAACATTGGCTTCCGATTGTCCATGACGAACGAGGATAATTAAACGTGGTCGCATTATTCAGGTTTTTTTTTAATTTTGTTTTTTGTTTTTAAAAAACGGGAGTCAAAAAAACAAAAATTACTTTTAATAAATAGACCATTCAACCACCAATCATAGAGATATAGATAGGGATGTAGCTGAAGGTTGGGATCGAATCAGATTGGACTCGGATCGTCCATCACGTGGTCTCAAAACAAGAAGTAGGCTAGATCCAGAAACAGCAATGATTTACCTAACAAACGGGGGTATCGACTCTTCGATCTGATATGAAATTAACTCATCGTCCATCCGGACTAATTAATAATTAGGTAGAATTATCTTATATTTTATAATAAATAAAAAAAAAGATGACTTAGCAAATAGACAGCATTTTCAACGATTATTGACAAATTATAAATGGAAAACAAATTCAGATATCAATGTGAAGATGATGAATAAAATATAAATCATGCATTTCTTTTACTAAGTATTGCATCCCACCAATAATATCTAATACACGTTCTCTTTAAGGCGACATGATAAAATGGTGCGTTATGCATGTCTCTTTCCCCATTCTATAACATGTTGTAATTCTTCGATGTGCGGAATCGGTAAATATGTTTCCAAAAAAAAATATTTCAAAAAGAAACTATAACGTGTTATTTACTTAACAAGAAGGGCTTCTTCGTCGCATGATTTTTTACAATAACGGAATATACTGGATCAGCGAAAGAATCTCGAAATTTAGCTATTCAAAAATTATGATATGTCAAACATGGCGGAGTATCAAGCTTCCTCCATAACGCTTATTAAAAATTATTAAGATTTTTTTTATCTTCATTTCGTTATTTTTTTTTATAATGCGATCCTAAAATCGGGTCTAAAAATCCAAACGGATCATTAACATAAATAGGAGGGCAAAACAAAGATCATTCCCATTTTTAGTTAAGTATAAATACGAATTTCTCACATGATTTACATAACAAAGTAATTTTCTTGAGCAATTTTACTTTCATAATTAAGCAAGAATTTTACAATGTCTGAAGACAAAATCGAAAAAATCGAAACAATGCTTGAAGAACTTGATGTAGACGTAAGTTCAACTTGTTAATCTATCAGTTATTGTTATGATTTGAAATGGTTTAAGCCTTACGGTATCTTGGATCACGTAGTTCTTTGAATTTATACAACTAAAAAAAAGAATTAAACTTTCTAAAGACATTTTTGATGAGAAGTCTATACCTCCTTATTCCTCATTATTAACGGTTTCTAATTTATATGGTTATTTTGTGGCGGGAACATCCAAAGGTTGAAGAGTTTATATATAAATATGCATAAATGGTGGTTTTCTTACTTCGATTTTCTAATCTAATCAACTTATAAATGTTAATAGGCTTTATTTACGCGCTTACAAAAGATTTACGCAATGCCTTTTATTCTTCTGACGCAGAATCGGATAAGCCATTTGAGCAAGGGATTCACGTTAATATAACTGAAGGACGCGTTCATTTATTAAGGTTAACCTCGGATCAACTCACTTTAATTGTGGGTGTTGAAGGTGGTCAAATATTATATTATGATGTTACCAAATTTTCAACTGAGGTATAATTTATTTGTTATCATAAATAATATTAAGTTTTTGATAATCAACGTTTTCATTAACATGCGATCTGTTCTGATGCTATAAATTAGTCCTCTAAAATTCAACCATATCAAACTATGAAATTTTCGGACAATGTCGTGGATATTCGACCTAATCCTGGAGAAGATAATAAAATTATCGCATTTTTGCTTGTAACTGGTACCGTGCATATCAAAGATCTTATATCTGACGCTGAAATTGGTTCCGTGAAAAATTCTAAACTTGGCGAGCAAGTTACAGCTAGTAAGTGGAAAAAATTACATTCAAACAAGTCGATCATTTAGATTATTAACTATTATCGTAAATCTCTTAAGTATGTTGGTCACCAAAAGGAAAGCAATTGACTTGTGGTAGTCAATCTGGAAGGCTTGTACAATTTACGCCTGATGGAATTGCTAAATCATCTTATCAAGCACCACCAGGAATTCAAGAATCTACTTATTATGGTAAGTTAAATCGGATTACAGATGAATATAGATATAATTTATTTATTTTTTCGCGAATGTTAACATTACATCTATTATAGTCAGAAATGTTCTCTGGCTAGAAAATACCATATTTATAGTAACTTATTTTCCAATCGTTCAGGATGATGACTCTGAACACATAGTTTATTTGATATCAAATGAGAATAAATTAAAGACAGTTTATAATCAGATTCCAAATATTTGTTATCCAAGTCCTCGTAATAAGGGTTCATATATGTTTATGGAATCTATTAAGGATTGGTAAAAGTTTTTTCATTTATCATTTCTAATAATTAATAACATTTCATAATTATAATCTTTTATATTCATTCCTTCTAGGGACTCGGATTTGAAAAGCATGGTCATTTGTGCTAGTACAAATTCTTCTGATACAAATTTAATTGCTCGTAGCGATTCAGACGCATGGTCTAATTGGAATCTTTCAGAAACAGCTCGTGCGATTCTTCCACTTTCATCACTTCATGAAGATGAAACACTACCAATCGGAATGGCGCTTGATCTAACTTCGACAGAATCTTGGGTTATAAAATTAACAGGAGATGAAGATAGTCAAATACCACCAGTCCCTATACTTTTAATCTTTAATGACGAAAGTGAAATACTAGCATTTCGTTGTTTACAAAAAAATGCATATTTAGCTGGAAAAAGTTATCCCGGAATGACAATCCCAATACCCATTCCTTCTATTGGACCTTCAAGTGGAAAAATATTACTTAAACCGAGCCATGAACCCGCTATTTATGAAAGCAAACCTGGTCCGAGCAATAAAATATCTGTCCCTGTTAGTACATCTACTACTGCAAATATATCGAGAGATAAAATTTCGGTCGGTCTTGCTAATAATTTTCAAGCAGCAAGGAATAATGCAACAAATACAATTGTCAAAGCTAATGCTCAAAATGCGACATCGATCAAGCAAACAAGTGCTATTAGACCTGATCTTAATAAAGAAAGATCCCCACATATAATACGACTTGATGCAACAAAGAAAAGTGTACTTGAAGTATGTTTTCATGATTATTCATTAATTTTTTGAATTTGTATCTTTTGCTATAATATATATATATTTTTCTTTCTAGATTCAATATTTAATAAAAGATATTGAGGAAAATTACTTAATTAAATATCAAGAACAGACAAGTGCAGATAGTCTTGAAAATCCTAATGATTGGTCAATTGGAGATTTACCAGTAATTATATCAGAGACGAAACGTTTGGAAGGAGAAACTAAAAATATCATCGATTCTCTTAGTTTTTTGAAACTGGAGACTACCAATTTAAAACTTAATTTTGTAAAAGGTTATTTAATATTTTCTGTAGTTGTTTTCGTACATTTTTTAATTTATAAATTTTTATTAATTTTGTTACTTATGACAGAGGATGCCATGACAAAGCAGGAGATTGGGTTGTTAGTATCGCCGCAAAAAGTTACGCCAACTCATCGTGGAACAATACAGTCAAGAATTACTGAGAAGTACGAAAAAGCTTTTCAGGTAAAATTGATCATTGCTTTTTTGATTTATTGATTAATTTATCAAAATTTAAATAATGTCAATTTTTTAATATCACATTTATTTTACAATTTATAGGACGTTAAAAATAACGCGGATGAATTAGAGAAACAGTTGGACGAGTTACATGAGCAAATTAAAGATCATAAGGCAAATAAATATACAGGGTAAATTATTGTATTATCTAATTATCAAATTTTTTTTAAAGTGAACTATAAATATATTTTCTCATTCTTTTTTCTTGTGAAATCATTATTATAGATCAACTCCTTTGGATTATATAGATCGTTCAGTTCAAAATATTAGCAAAGGATTATATAGTAACGCGTCTCAGATCGAACAATTAAATAATCAATTGAATTTGATTTCCGAACAACTTGCATCTATTAGCTTTAATGAAGATGCTGACATTTTCGTATCTCAGAAAATCGAACATGACACTAGGAAAAACACAATACCTGTAAAATGCTCGGATGAAAATGAAAAAAAAACTACCAAATTAATGAATAAAGAATGGAAATTATCTAGATTTCTAAAAGTAAACGACAAGAGACAAGTGCCATACGTGACAAACCTTTATAGTGATCTTGAACCTAATGAACCAAGTGAGTGACTAATTGAAGATTGTCATTATTATCATATAAAAAAAAGGAGAGAAAGGTCGATCAATTGTATTAATTTTATCCAAATTTATTAATATGAATATTATAGTGCCTAAGGTTATCTCCCCAAGAAAGAGTCAAAGTCCATTTAAGACTCGTGATTCAATACAGATAAGCTCAGAGAAGCTTAAGGAACCACTTAAACCGATCGATAGAAACACCATGAGATATAGTAGTTCACTTAGAAATAATCTTACTTTCGGTGAAGAAAGTGATTATTATAATGAATTAGACACTCCGATAAAAAGGAATACATATTCCGAGTTTAATCTTCCTATAAATGAAGATAATAATGATCTTTCTCCAAGAAATAAACCACCAATTTCGGAAATTAGAGAAATGAGATTACGTTATTTTGAAAAAGAAAACGATATTACAGAGAATGTAGAGAATGTGTATTCGGATAACACTTCAGAATCCGAAGATGATGAAAATTATCAGGCAGAAGATAGATCCAATTTGTATTTAAGTGATTTAGATTCCGAAAATTCGTATTCTCCAACACATACATCTTTAAGAGAAACAAGAGTGAGGTTTCAAGAGCCTTATGAAACAAGGATCTATGATGTCGCTGATGAAAACACTGAAGATTCCATACAGAAAAGGTTTGAAAACATTGTCGGTTCCGACGTTTCAAGATTATCTAAAATCTCCAATAGTCCAACTTATATATCATCACCGGAGACAGATGAACCAAAAGACATAACATCAAGTAATAAGGATGGTTTAGAAGATCTTGAATCTAAATTTGACGCTTTAACAAAATCATCTGAACTTCTTCAATATTATGATGGCGAGGAATCAAATTTCGATGAAGCAATTGAAAAACTAGCTGAACTTGAAAAGAAGGAAGAGTTCATAGAACCATTCAAAGTTGATAGTACATCATTGGAAGAGATATCTCAGGTAGCTCCTGAGCCTGGTGTTGAATCCAAGCCCGAAGAGGTCTTGCAGCAGAAACCTACTAGCAGAGAAAATGATGTTATAAATGAAAGTAACAATTTAACAAATATGGCTACAGGTTTCGGATCAATTGGTTTGGGAGAGCCTTTAAGCTTACCTAGTCCAACTAGTTCACTAACGTTTGGGTTAAGTACATCTAATGCACAGCAAAAGGACCTTGGCTCAACACCTTTTGGCTCAACAATATCTTCCTCTTTAAACTTTGGAACAGCAGCACCTGTTCCTTCGGTATATAGGGGAGAAATACCAAATGCATTTAATATCGGTAGCATTCCACCAGCACTTTCTGCAACACCTTCAAATGTTGTTAATGCATTTAGTCAACCACAACCACCTTTATCGTTTGGTCAATCGCCTCAATTACCTAATGCTTTTGCACAACCTGCATTTGGACAATCAGGATTTCAATCGCCTGCTTTCGGACAACCATCATTTGGTGTACCGGGGTTTGGAACACCATCTCATTTTCCGAAACCGGCTGCACTTAATGCTCCAAGTGGTGGTGGTTTCGCTCGTTACTCAAGGTATTTTGAAAAAATATATATTTCTTTTACCTTTAATTCGCATAGTTGCTTGAATTAATGTATCTATTTTAGTAATAATAATAATACTCCTGGTTTCGGAGGGAGTGTTGGCGGCTTTGGAAGTACACCGGTTACTCCAGCACCTACTACGTATGATATACATACTGTTTTTCTCTGTTTTTTTTTTTTTTATTTTTGATTTTTTGATTTTTTTTTTTTTATTAAGCATTTTTTTTTTTTTATAATATAAGTAAACCGCCTAGCACCACATCAAGTCCACTATGGAGTTCATTTCGTGGTTAAACTATGGTATTAGTCCAGGAAATCAACGCATCACAAAGAATATATATCTTGAAGTTTATTAATATAGATTTAATATATATACATATTACACGAATAAATATCATAAAATTATATAATATTGTTTCCTAATTTTCCTAATTATGTGAAGGTTGGTGAGTTAGTATTAGGATGTGAACGAGGAATTTTTTTTTAAATTTTTTTTTTTTTTTTTATTTAAATATCAAAAATAAATATTTGCTCCAATAATCAACTTGACTCTTAAACTCTCAGAAACTATGTATATAACGTTATTCGTTTAAAATGTACATGAATAAACGTGATTTTTTTTTTCATTTTAGATTAAAAATATATTTATTTCAACTTTTCATAACAGTTTCTTTTAGGCGGTTTTATTAACTCGCATCAAAAATCTAAAATTCTAATGATTCAATAAGTAGCTCTGTATTAGCCAACATATGGCCAATAAGATTGTTGAAGACCAGAAATTTTAATGTAATGAATGGTTCAGATTCTTTTGAAAGTAGAGCTTGCAATTTGTTTTGTTTTCAACGAATTCTGTAAATTCATCAAATGTTTTAAAAGGCACAATAATCTCAATTTTTTAATTCTTGAATTATTAATTTCAAAAATTCATACACATACTTTGAACAATTTCCATGTTACAGTATATGGGAAATTTTCTAAACATATTGATCGCGTTTCAGTACAAACCTTGTCAAAAAAACCCCCCGAATTAATTCCGTTTATATGTATTTTTAAATCATCAACAATTTATATCCTTTGCTAACTTCAAAAATTTCTTTTGAATATAAGAAATGGATTTCGTTCCCGATAAAAATTTTTAATATATTTTCGGACTTTAACATGTCAAATTGAAGGTAATATTCGTTAGAATCTATTGATTAAGTTAAATTCTACTTTGAAAATGATGTCGATTCATCTAAAAACTTACAAGTTCCAGGTGGAATTTTTGAAGAAAACTATTTCTTTATAAAGTAACGCCATAAAAATTATTTGTTCAATAATTTCAAAGCATAATGTAGCCATGTTCTGTATCAAAAGGTCTTCGACGCTTTGTCTAAAGTTAATTCTGGAACATGCGTATACATTGAATTATGAATTCCAAAAACACCTAACAAATACATTTTATCAATTGGAATTGGTTCTTTGGTACTAAATCATTAATATTACTGAGGATTCTCATACATCCTTGGAACAATTCCATCTGGTATTGGAAAGTTTCGAAATACAATTGAGATTCTGGTTGCGTTTCTATATAAACTTTGTCAATGACTAAAATATTTGCTAATTCCGCTTCAATTTTTGCAAAATCATAATCAATACATTGCCCTTTGGCAACTTCGAAATTTCTTTGAATATATGCAAGAATTTCATCATCCCAAATAAAATTTATTCTATTTTCGGGCCGTGCGCATAGATCGAATGTAATATCTATTAGGCGTATCTGGTATCTTCAATTCTTTTGTTTGTTCGTCAAATATTGGTTCATTAAGAGATTGAACAAGTTCCAGGTGAATTGCAATGATTTCTCGAAGGAAATTATTTTGTAAAGCAATCAAATATTCTAAAATTGCACATGAGAAAATCCCTTCATCTTTCGGTTCCATTAAACCTAAAAATAACCGGAAGCTCGACATCCATGACTGGTATATTTGGAAGTACAATACATTTATATCGTTTTACAAAGGGAATAACTGCATCCCAACCAAGTTTAAAATCATTAAAGGAATTATGAAGGTTTTCAAAGTTATTTGACTCATTTTCTAAAAATTCCCTAAAGTCATTTATTTCTCTTGCATTTTTGTCTATTCAAGTAACATCCAAGTTTGGAATTCAAAGTTGAACAAATTTTGCTATGGGATAAAGATGTTTAAGCAATTCTAATGATTTAGCGTGTTTGAAAAATAATGAAAGGAATGGATAGTTATTCGTGTTTCTTTCACAAATATAATAAGCATGGAAATTTTCAAAATTCATTACTCCAATCGTCCTCCATAAATTTGATAAATATTCACTTCGGTATTGTTGATCCATCACTAAAGTTTCCTTTTGATTTTTAGTCGATGCTTAGCCGTTATTTCAGTTATATTTCTAATATGTAACGCAATATAACTATGAAATTCTAGTTCCCAAATCTCACGTTCGGCGGATGTTCTTATTTGCCCGAGAAGTTCATGTTACCTATCGAGATGTAAGGATTATTGCTCAAGGAAAATCTCCAAGGAATAAAGAACTTGATGGATTGGTTTAAGCCCAAGGTCTCAGGTCCCTAAAATATCCCAACGATTGAAAAAAAAAATGATAATTTTGATGACTTTGATATCACACGTGATCTCAAGGTGCAATCTTTGCGAATTCGTTGTAACTGAAATTGATAACAAAAAGTCTTCGTTGGATTTAAGCTAGCTCATGTTTTGGTTTTTCCATCATTAGCTCTATTGAAAAAGGATAAATAATTAAACAATTGTGGGTAACAGAAACAAAAAGTAATCATGTGCAACCCCAACTAGGAACGCTGAGGCGTCGATACACACTCAGTAGTAGTTTATAGATAGAGCATTAGCGTCCTTCCTATTAGAGAACACATTTTCCTCTATCGTATTGACTATTCAGCGTTTCCAATCACCAACTTTTAGTCTGTGACCGGTATATGGCGTAATGGGCATTCTTCTACTATCAAGCACATAATGACAAGCATAAAACTAGTTTTTACTTCGACTGCAAGAAAGAACATAACTGTTCCCCATACAGAAACAGTAGACTCAACAGTCACAATCTACTTAGTATTACCTGGTATTAGATAGAGTAAGTCGTCGAAAAGATAAAATAAATAAAAAAGTAAAGTTCAATTTTTTTTTATAGAAAAAAAACCGAGAAAAATCTAGAGTATAAGGCTTGACTTGAAAAAATAGTAGAATTAAAAACGGCTCTCAGAACCT
>CAJVPP010002463.1:0-14786 GCA_910592005.1 Funneliformis mosseae
AGTAGTTTAGTTTAAATTAATTTATAGATATTTTTGTATTTTCTGTTTTATTATATGTACCTAGTATTTTATAAATTCAATAAAGATCATGCAAAACTGCCACACTTTAAAAAAAAAAAAAAAATATGCCAAGATATCCTTCAAGATTTGGGCTTTAAAACAAGTATAAGATCATGTTTCTAGCATCTGTGGTTGATGAGTTATAGCTGTTTAAAGGTAACTAATCACACTTGTGTTTCTTTTGGTAGTCACTGTATAATTGTAATTAATAAGTAAATTTATATTAATAAATTATTAATTTTGTAATAATTATACTAATATTTTATTTTTATTTAGGTTAATTAATGATTTAAAATTCTTTAAAATAAAAAATAAATCTATAGTTCCATTTGTTTATTCTCAAATAATAGATCTTCAAGCTTTTTTTTCATTAGAAATATAAAATCCTTTGATTTCAAATGAGATATTTCAAATTTTAAATAAAGCAAATCAGGATTTTAGGCAATTTATTTTATTATTTTCTAAAGTTTTTATATTAGTATATAAAAAAATATGAAAACACATATCTCATTATCCAGCTTTATCATTATTTAAAACAATATAATATTTTAATTCTAGATTTATTCAATCTAATATAGCTAATTATAATATGAAAAATTTTGGAATTATTAAAGAATTTCATTCTCTTACAGATACTTTAATACAAGAATAGACTATTTACTGTAAACTTAATGAATCTATTAAAGAATTTAAAGATTTAAATATACAGTATATTGATAGAGTAAAGCACATGTACTATCAAAACTTAGTTTATTAGCTTTAATATATATATAATTACCAGTATTTAGTATAGATATTGAATATAGTTTTTCTAGTTATAAAAGTATTTTATCAGATAGAAGAGTGACACTTAAAGAAAAGAACATTCAAATGCTTAATTTTCTTTATTTTATCTTGGTAATATAGTGCCAGAAATTTTAACTCAATAATATTTCAAAATTTTTTGTGGATTTTATATTATATGATTAGTAATTGACTAATAAAAAATAAATATTAATTATTTTTTTTATGTATCATTTTAAAATTACAATAATTCGAGTTGACATTATGATTAATTTAAATGCCTATAACTTTTTATATAGAACTTATTTTAAAAAACTGGTAATTTAATAAAGCTTATCTTAAACAATAAAGTTACCAGTTTATTTTTTTTAAATTTATTTTTTTAAAGAATTAAAAGATTTTAAATGTTACAATTATATTGTTGAGTATAGACTTCCTGCACCATAGTACTGATGTATAATATATAGTTTAGTTAGATAAATAAATTATTTTTTATATTTCTATATGATATGATATATATTAGATAATTAGAACTGTTAAAATGTTTAAAAATATTAAGAATATATAATGTTATTATTAAATTAAATGTATCATAAAAAAATATAATAAAATAAATTGCTTACTTTTATTAGTTTTATGAAGTATAACAAACTGTGATGAATAGTAGAAAATGTAGTATTTGGTTATATAGATAAATAAAATTGTTTTTTTTTTTAATGATGTGATACTGTCTTAAGTTTATTATATTTATGTTAGATTATTACAAATAAAAATAGAAAATAAAAACTAATTTAAAAGTAAAACAATAAAAATTAAACTAAGACTATCCTCCGTAATTCTGTTACAAACCCGTTTAGATTGACCAATCACCGGAACATCTCTCAGAAAAAACTAAAAAATCCATATTTGATGATTGAATCTTCAACAAGATATTCAAATGAAACTGTCAGTACCTTTCCAAGAAATCGAACTAAGAAAAACCAAATTTCATAGCTGAAGTACACCAAGTGATCTAACTACTTGATACAATTTTATTAGAAATTTTTATATTAGAAGGACATTTAATTTTGATTTTTTTCTTTTTTAGTCTCATAGAGATGCCATTTTTCCTCTCTTCTTGGATCATTTTCTTACATCTGGGAGCCCAAATGTCATCATGAAAAGCATTAGTGAGAAAATTAGAAGTATCTACAAGAAGACATTTTGAGTTGATAGGTGAAAATAGCTCCTTAAGAAGTAAAAACATTTGTTTTGGAATGACTCCTTTGGCCAAGTGTATACATGAAGTAAGGTTAAGTGAAGGGTTTAGTAGTTTTATTAGTCGAGGTTTGATGGTATAGTAGAGGTTAAGCCTATGGTCATTTTTTTCAATTTTGTCTAAGACCAATTTGTTGAGAAAATTAAGAGTAGACGAACAAATCTCTGTGATAACCTGTATTCTACGAGAGTATGTTCATAAGTGATAATAATCTTCTTTATATGATGTACAGTAGATACAAAGCCAATATTTATACAGATCGAGTCTTCTTATTGAAAGTTTTTCAATTGTGGGTAATTTGTTAGTTAAGGATTTGAGTTTAAAGCCTTTTCTACGTCTTTGAAAGAACGAGGTAATAGCTGAAGCATTACTCATATTTGAAGAAAATACTGAAAAAGAGGTTGGCCAATAAATATCAGAGGAGCATGTTTGTTGAGTTAAATGCGAATTTTTATTAAGATCCAAAAATGTTGAAAATTGTTTAGCAATATTGAGGTTTTTCCATAATTTTCTGGTTGAAAACTTGATAGGGATTTAGTTGAAGCTAAGAAGAAGCTGTAAATCATCACATGTTGTAAGATTAAGTAGTAAAGGCGATTTAGAACATCCAGCTTTTGCTAAGTTATCAGCTACATCATTGTAATGATCTCCTGAATGACCCTTGACTTTAATCAGCCTGATAGTGAGATTTAATTTATTGATTATATGGTTGACTAGTATCCATACAGTATAATTAGGTACTTTTTCACGTGTTCTTGTTTTGAGTTTCTAATTTAGGCAGAAATTATAGTAACCGTCAATGACTGCTTGACTATCCAAGTATATCATTGGTGAAGAGAGTTTGGGACAAACGATTAAAGCAGTAAGTAAAACAAAAAGTTTAGCTTTGGTGGAAAATGAGTGATATAATACTGCAGCATTAAAAGAATATTAGTAGTTGTATAGTAAATCTGGGAAAATCCATCCTAGTCCCATTTTGCACTCTTCTGAAGTGGGATTAGAAAGAGAGCCATCGATGTAAAAATTGGGTGTATTAAAATCTTTACATGACTAAGATAGATTAATGAGCTCATCTTGATATGAAACATTTTTTATACATTTTCTAATTAGCAAAGTGTTTGTCGACTGAGTTAGGCATTCAATATCTATATTGGTTAGATAATCTATTGATGATATAACAGGTTGTCGAAGCGCATCTTTCCTCAGCAATTGATAATGATGAGATGCAATATGATTTTCAGGAGTTTGCTTCATGATAAATGTAGTTTTTTAAGTGGATAAGTTATACATCTTCTTTCAACAACTACGGCAGTGAAAGCATTGTAGCCTTTAATACAAGTTGTATATATTATAGGTCTACCAAAGAGTTTCCTCAGGTGGTTGGGTGGTTTTCTGCAAAAGTTTAATAAAGCATCATCATTGAGATTACAACCAGGATATTGAACAATTGATCTATTATTATAATCTTGACTAATATCCTCATAGGGGTCAGCTTTAATGAAGTGTTGGACTAGAATGTTATTTTAGTTTTTCATTTTTCTGAGGATTCTTCCTATGATAGTCACATCCATAATGGAATGATGGATAGTCACAAATTCTTTTTTTAAATTATCTAACTAATTTCTATACTAGGTATATTTATGTAACTATTATTTGAACTATCTAATCTATAAGAACTATATACTAATCTATTATTTAAACTATCTAGTATTTTTCTTTTTACTGTATAATATAGGTTAAGAGTATGAGCGGCGGTGGGTATGTAATTATATATATTTCTTTAAGTGATATCTCTCCAATTTAGTAAGTGAGAACTATTAATATCTAGGAATTGATCTATGAATAATAGTGAGTATTTGTGAAGTGTATTACTATATTTTTTTAATTCGTCAGTATTGAGTATAAGATTTAAGGGCAGTAAGCCTTCTTTAATATTGTTCGCTAAAAATTGGTTTATAATTAGAGAGATGCCAATATTTTTATGCTTTATTAAGCTCAAGGTCGTGTTAATAATATTTTTGCAAGATTTAGTATCAAATTGTTTATCCTATTTTTTCAAAGGAGAAGAACATAGTGAATATTGAGATTGTAATTAGAATAAGCGAATTGTTGATATGTGTTTATAAATTGATTTTGAATTGAATTGGTAGAGGAGCGCTGTAGAATACGATTTTAGCTATTGTGTTTACAGATCATTCAGGTTATAAAAGACACTACCTTTGAATAGGCAGTCAGAAGTAGTTGAGGTCATTGATGCATTGTGTTTAACCATTCTTCTTAACGGGGCAGAGATTCTATTACATTTATTAAAAGAAAGGGGAGTAGTTTGTAACCGGTATTCTAGTAATGAAAAAAGCACCATGTTAAGGATGTATATGAGTTGTTTGTCAGTGAGTAGTTTTGATTTAAGGATTGTGGTGAATTTGGTAATGGTGTCTTTGGTTTGTATTTTAATGAAGTTTTTTGAATTAAATATATTAATCCAGACCTCTAAGAATCGAACAGAGCCCAATTCTAGTTTGATATCAACTATATTAGATCCAAATTTGATGGGTATTGGTTGTGGTGTTATGATAGTATTTGTTAATAATTGTGACTTTGATTTATTAATAGCAGCTTTAGTTATATTGTAGAATTTGTCTGTTACTTCTAATATGTCTTCCAAGTCTTTTTTTGAATGTGTGAGCCAATTTGAGTCATTCATGTAGTCTAAAGCAGAAACTTGTGCTGATAAAGAGAATGAAGACATATCTTTGATGTTGAAGATCCAAGAATGTTCTATAGTATAACCTTTTTTCAAATAATCTATTTCACAAAAAAGGGGTCAAAGTAAATGCATCATAATAAAGGTGATATGACTTCTCCTTAGTCAATACCAATTTTGACCTCATAATAATCAGAGAAGCCATCTTTGATGAGAATAGCATTTTTCCTATTTGTAAAAAGATTGATAATGCAGGATATGCAGTTCTCTGGAATTTTTATTCTTCTGAATGCAAACTTGAGAATGTTGAGATCCACTCTATCATAAGCCTTAGACAAATCTTGCAGAAGAATCCATAAATCTTTTTTGTTTTTGACAGCATCTTCAATTATTAGATTCATTATTTTGATAGGGTCTTCTGTTGATCCTCTAGGAAGACCAGCGTAATTATTTCCTTTTAGCACATTATTTTTAGCAAGAATTCTAGAGAGGCGATTAGTAATAATTTTAACAAAAACTTTTCTTGTAGTATTCAATAAGGTGATAAGACGAGTTTTTGTTATATTACAGTCCCAATTTACAGGTTTAGGTATAGGATATACGTGAACTATTTTCCATTCTGAAGGTATATTATTAATTTTGAAACACATTTTAATTAGTTTCCAAAGTAGCTAATATGTATTGTTCCCTAAATGTTTTATCATCTCGTTATGAATTCCTGATAGATCAGCAGTTTTATCATTTGGAAGTTGAGAGATTACTGAAGATAATTCTTCAATAGTAGGGGGTTGCATGAAATTGTTAAACCAATTACTATCAACATAATCTTTTAGTTGGTATTGATCGATCCATCTTCCAAAGAGAAAGGTGACAGGTGAATCAGGAATCGCAAAATTTTGAAAGTATTTGTTAATATGTTTTTTGATAAGTTATGGATCATTAATTAGAGAACTTTTTTATTCACGTCATTAATAATGAGATGATTTAATACTATAATTTTCTTTGATCGTCCTAATGCTGACTGAATCATTTTACCTGGATTTGATTTGTATTGTAAGCAACATTGATCTATGAAGTGTTTGATTTATTGGTGTGAAATGTTAGCCTCTTCAATTCTAGAGAATGCTTTTAGGTTATGGTAAACTTTCAAAAGTGTTTTTCTAACTTCTTTAACATTAGAATCGGTGATTATATTTGGCAAAGGAGTTATTGATAGTTTTGCAGAGGATATAACTTTATTTATGATTTTTAAATCGGCATTCCATTCTTTTAGAGGTTAAGTTCTTGAATTCACCCTAGCGGCTCTGAATTTTATTACTATTTTGTTAATTAATTTCATATGATCATAAAAAGTTACTAATTCCTTTGGTTTAGAAGCTTGTTGATCTGTAGAAACTCATTTATAGGAAATGGATTTGGTGGCAGCAGTTATAATGGTATTTTTAAGGTGTTCTCATATATGATTCATATTATCATGCGATTTAGGTAGTATAAGCAGTTTATCTATGTTGTATTGTCTGAATTGTATGTCTGTAGCTTCTGCAAAAAACTTCCATTTTTATGCAGTCATGGTATTGAAGTTAAATTTTTTTCTCTTTGTTTTATTATGTCTTGCTTGAGCTTTTTGTCTTTTCACTATATTGACAAAATATGATGTGACAATTTTATGATCTGATTGATAAATTAGAGGTTTCAAAACATCACAGTAAAGAAGGTCAACAAAGAAATTTGATGAACAGAAAATTCTATCAAGTCTCTTGGGTGTATAGGTTTTAATAGCACTGCGTGGTGAAAAGAAAGTTGGAAGGATATCATCATTATATAATAACTGTAGATCTGTATAATTTCTGTATGATAATTCTTTTACTAAGTCAAATCGCTATCCAAGATTCTTGTCAAGTTTTAAACGTTCATAATAATCATCTATATTAATATTAAAATCCTCCATGATAATTGTATGGTAGTGCTGTTTGTTGCTATCATCTAGTATGTTAAGAATTTGTTTTTGTAAGAGTCTACGATCATGTTTACTTTTAGGATTTGTTACATTAGTATGAATATAGCAGCTAATTATTTTAAGTTTAATGTATCCTTTCAAATATAAATCTATATAAAGCAATTGTAGGTCTGATGTAAATGAAGAAGCAATGTATTTATTCCATTTTTTTGATACTAGTAGAGTGACACCCGCAAAAGGTTGTAGTGAATCAGATTGGCTCCAAAAAGTTGTATAATATTGATCCTGTTTATGTTTGTATAACATTGATGAGTTGTGGTAAGTTTCTGTAAGACTGACAAAGTCTACATTGTTATGTGTGAAATGTTCCATTATTTGTGAAGATTTAATAGGATCTATTATATTATTGATGCCCCTTATATTGTGTGTAGCAAAAGTTATTGTGTCTCCTTTAATTATGTTGTCATATGTATTATCGTCTAATTGTGTGATATCTTTATCTATTTTATTGATATCGTTTTGTCTATTATCGTAAAATTGGGAAATTTGATTGTTTAAGAAAAAGGTAACATCTATATTAGTGTTAGAAGTATTCCAGTTATCAGTAGGAATACTCTTTAGCTGTGATTCGCCTGATGTAGAGTATATTATAATCGATAGGCTATAGGCCCATCATGATTGGTAAAGGCGAGGATCTGAGAATCTAGTTTTGCCAAATGAGATTTGATTGAGTCTAATTCTTGAAGTTTGGCTAGAATTATATTTAAGGGATTAGAAGTATTGTTGAAAGGAGTTTCGATATGTTGTGTAATAGGTAATGTATATTCAACATCTTTGCCTTTCCCTTTATTTAGGTTATTGTTGAATGAGAGGCATCTGTTTTTTTGATATTTATTGGAAGAGAACTTAGGAGGAATAGTATCTGTCAAAGGGACTAATTCAGCTTGTGTGTAAGAACGGTTAAGAATTCTGGGTCTTCCATCTAATTTATATCCATTGTGTATAATTTTTTTTGAGCATGCTGATTTCATGTCTTCTTCAAATGCAAAAGCAGCATAGGCAATATTATTATAAAAGTAACATGATTGAGCATTGAAAGCTCTTAAGGTACGGAAGGCATCAGCTGGTATTGTTTTATTCAAGAAACCTTTAAAACTAGCTACGTAACGATTTTTATCTTTTAATTCTTCTAGTGAAGTGTCAATATGTGCACATCTTATAACCTGTCTATTTATGTTATGTACCTAAGCTGTATTTAACTGATGTAGTTTTTTTACTTTATCAAACGTGATGATAACATCACGTGACAAAGAGTATTGATTTCTATATTAATCCATAATGAAGGTAATTGAACCAAAATAAGAAAGAGCTATATTGATATGATTCTGTGTAATATTGCTAGGGACTGTTTTTAATTTGTAAGTATAATTGTTGTGATGAATATTTGTAGGAGGAGTCTCATTAATTAGATTGAATGGAAGTTCTGGGTGACTTGTCAAAGCATCGTCTATAGTGTCTAATAAAAATTTTCTATTGTTAAATTCAATGAAGATGTTTGTATTACTATTGTGAAATTTCCAGTCTATGTTTACAAAACCAGGTTTATGAGAAAAAATAGAAGTTAGGAAATTTAATTTGTCTATTCTAGTATCGCCTGGTATATAAAAGCTAATAATGACGCAAAAACATTTCCTTTTTTATTAGGTTGAGTCACGTGAGAAGAATTTTTTAAAGTATAACAAAGATCTTTTTTGTATAACTTTTATTTTTGTTTGTTATTGTTGATTGGATTGTGTAATGACGCGTCAATATTGTTATTATTTTGGATAAGATCTGCAGACATGTCTAAAATATTATTATTTTTATTTTGTTGTAAAATAGACGCATAAGTTTGTTTATTATTCTTTTTATTTTGGTTGTTTGGTAACAGTTTGTTATGATTTTCAAAAGAAGGTTGTTATGTGTTAGAAGACATTAGTGACGAAGAAAGATTGTTATGTTGTGTATTATTTGTATCCGTAAGTATGTCATCATTATTGAGTGTGTCCATTTGTAAGTTTAATTCCTCTTTGTTAATAGTTGAAATAATATCTTCATTTTCGTTGATGGGAAGAGCAGTTTCAATTGTATTTGAAATAATGTTTTTTGTATCATAGATTCCATGGTCGCTCGTTTCAGTTTCATGAATATTATAGGCACAAGACCTCGCAAGGTTGTCTATAAAATTATTGTTAAGAAAAATTTTCTGAACTGTACGTTCAGCTGGGAAAGCTTTGAGATATTCTTCATTTAGTTTTCTGATAAGCCAGAAAACTTCTGGTGTTTCGTAAGAGAGAAATTCCACGATGGCAAAGTCTCTTTTTTCAAGTTCAGGCATAATGTAATTTTTAGTTTTTGAAAGTCTAAGACTTCTTTAGTAAAAAGGTTTTTAAAAATATCAAGAGACATATTGTATGAATAAAGTTTTAATATAAAAAATAATTTTTCTTTGAAAAATAAAATTTTTGTTTTTTCTAAATTTTTGGGTATTGTAGAGAGAAAGAAAGAGTTTTTTTCAATTTCGTTCATAGATAAATAAAATTGTATGCGGTATATTGAAATCTAAGAAATTTTTGGCTGAAATTATGTTAATTCAGGCCGAAATTATGATCACGATTTTTACGATTTTCACCAAGATTTTCGGTCATCACGCCAACAAAATAATATTTTTGATGGGACATGCTGCGCCGCTTTTTGTGTGAGATAAGATTGATCATGCAGGGTCGTGGATTTTTTTTCTCCAAATCAAAGTTTTGAGATTTCACTGTATAACAATATAAAATTCTGCCAAGAATTTTTATTTCTGTATAGTAGATAGGATAAAAAATGTCTTTCAGATTATTTAGTTCTGTTCCACGTTTGATTAATCCTACATATTCCTTTCTCAGAGCACCCATTGTTAGAACAGCCGGTTTCCATGCAAGTATGTAAAAGTTTAAAAATGTGCTCATATGTCAGATATTTTTTGTGTTATAGGACATATTCATGTTTAGTAAAGATCCAATTAATTTTAAAATTATTTAGGTCGTGCTTGTGCATTTAAGATTACTAAACCTGTCAATGACGGAGCCAGTAAGACAGCTTTACTAAGTTTTGTTTGTTAAGTAATTAATTGAGTTCAGGAAAATAACGAATTTCTTTAATAATAAAGCTTTCGTCAAAGGATCAGTTAATGAAGCAGTAGTGCTTCCCCCAAGAGACAAAGTTGCGGGATCTTATCATTGGGATTTCGATCGTTTATTGTCGGCAGCATTGGTCCCACTTACTGTGGCATCGGTGATTAATGGAGCACATCCAATCACTGACCTTTGCCTTGGTGTTATTCTTCCAATTCATTGTCATATTGGTTTCGATGCTGTTATCACTGATTATTTACCATCTCGTAGAACTCCTATCTGGAATAAGGTAACAACCTGGGGTCTAAGAGGTGCTACTTTGATTGTCCTTTATGGTTGCTATGAATTCAATACCAATGATGTAGGTTTGACTGAAGTTGTCAAGAGAATGTGGCACGCATAACGCCAAAATACATTGAATTTTACAAAATTTGCATTTATTTTTTATTATTTAAAAATACACAAATGATTGAATGAATATGAAATTATTGTTAATACATTGTAGGCTAGTAATCAAAAATACATTGAAAATGAATGGTTAATAAATTGTATAAAAAAAATAATAAAAATGAATTTAAAAGTTATATTTACCATATTAACAGCAGATTTTGTATGATTTACATCTTCATGTCTCCATAAGGCAGTTACAGTTTTATATTGTGTATAAAATTGTAAACCAGATTTTCCATCTTTTTTGAGATAATAAAAAAGAAATGAGAAAAAGTCAAAAAAATATTTTTAAAAGCCACCTTAAAAAATCATTACTTACAAAAATTAACATCTCCTTGGATAGAAGCGCGATTTCCAGTGAATGAAAACATCGGCAAAGGAACAGGAATAGGTACATTAACTATAAATAAAAATGATGAGCAACATATATATGCTTGTACGTATTAGTTAATTATAGGACTTACTGCCAACTTGTCCGACTTCAATATTATGTATGAAATATCGAGCGTTGCTTCCATTATTTGTGAAAATAGCTGTTCCATTTCCATAAGGATTTTTGTTGATCAAGTCAATTGCTTCGTCTAATGTATCAACGCCTAAACAAACAAGGACTGGTCCAAATATTTCCTCCTAAAACCATAAATGCGAAATGATTAAATTAAAAGTTTCTTTTCTTTGTTAAAGAAAAAAAGGTTTTATAATTTACTTTGTAACAATCCATATCTATAGTAACATTAGACAAAATGGTTGGCCCAATAAAATTTCCATTTTTATATTTGTCAGGAACTCTCGGATTACGTCCATCCAACACTAATTTTGCTCCTTGATTAACCCCGCTTTGAATCAACCTTTCGACACGTGCTTTCGCATCTCGGGATATTAAGGGTCCAATATCGACATCAGGTTCAAATCCTCCAGCTATTTTGAGCTTTTTGGCACGTTCCACGAGTTCAGGAAGCCATTCCCGTGCTTCCCCGACAAAAACAGCGGTGGATAACGCCATACAGCGTTGTCCCGCAGCACCAAAAGCAGCACCAGTTAATTGATTTAAGGTATGGTTCTAATATGCAAATGTAATATTATTTCGTCAATAGTAACTTCACTTTAAACGATTGTATACATTTATTCTATACCTTATTGGAATCTGACATTATAACACCGTGATTTTTTGCACCTAAATTTGCCTAATAAATTTTAAAATATAAGAATAAAAATCGTGAAAAATTTAAAAAGAAATGGAAGTATATATCTAATTATACCTGTACTCTCTTTCCATGTGAAGTACCTCGCTGATAAATATATTTACCAACTGTACGTTAATAATTTATGTGTAAATATTTGTTAAAATACTTTGATAAAATTCATATTATTTGATTACTTACCTTTGTCACTCCCTACAAATGAGATCGCTTTAACATGTTCATTATCGCACAAAAAATTTACAGTTCCGACAGATCCATGAACAACATTCAAGACACCATCTGGGACACCCGCTTCTTTCGCCAATTGAGCAAGTATCATCATAGCACCCGGATCACGTTCGCTAGGTTTAATAATCATTGTATTTCCAGCAGCAATAGACAAAGGAAACATCCATAACGGTATCATAGCAGGAAAATTAAATGGACAAATACCAGCCGTAACTCCTAATGGCTCTCTCATGGTGTATGTATCCATATCTGTAGCTACAGCTAATTGTTCACCCATAAGCAGATTTGTAATACCGCATGCGTTCTCTACTACTTGTCTGCCACGTAAAACATCGCCTTTTGCGTCAGCTAAGGTTTTGCCTTGTTCTTCAGTGATAGAATTCGCTATTTTATCGGTATATTCGCGGATTAAAAGCTGTAAATTTAATAATATTTGTTGTCTAGTGAGAATTGTAGTTTTTCGCCAAGATTTAAATGCTTCGGCGGCAGATTCTGCCGCGTCATTCAATTCTCGCGGTGTAGTTTCCGGAACGCTGGTTACTAATTCATTAGTTGCCTTAAATACGAAATCATTTTATATAAATAACAGTTATATAACATCAAAAAGAGATTTATTCTTATTACTTACAGGATTATAAACAGGAATCCAATTATCAGTCTTTGATTCAACAAATTCTCCATTGATAAATAAACGAGTTGTTCGATCCTTTTTCAGATGACCAACTGGTGAAGGTAAATATGTAGAAAATGGGCGGTTTATTTTCCAATTATTGTAAATGTTCTTTACTATAATTGTAGTTTTAAAATGATATTTTAAACGAGAAAACATTACACTAAAGAAGGTTATGATAGTAACCCGCCAAATTTGTCAATCTCGAGAACAATTTTATCCCTTTTAAGCCTATGCATAAATAAATTTACAGCTGATTGCAAAATTGTGCGACCACTTCGTGATTTTTCAGTTTGAAATTTTGGATTTTTTTGTTTAATACAAAATTACCGTTTTTAGTAATAAAATCTGACTCCTTAAAAATTGAATTAGCATTAACATTCAGATTGAACTTTTTTTTAACGTGTTCTTTGCATTTTTGTTACGCGTTTTCTTAAAAAAATGTAACAATGGACTTACAAAAGTATAATAGATACTAATATACCTTTAAAATATAAACCCAGAAAGAACACGTGTGTTATTTGTGGTATTTGTGAAACTTGTGAAGGATATATAGTAAGCAGTAACCATAAATGCCCAAACCGAAGACCTGAAAAAGACTTTGTATATAGAAAATTTGAAGCACGAGAAAAAGATAATTTTGAATTTGTAGAATTAAATAGTTTTTGGAATGTTGAAGCAGATTTTGATAAAGACTTTTATTATTGTTTATGTATACGTTGTTATCAGGATGCAATTGGTAAGAAATAAAAAAAAAAACTAAAAGGTTTAGTTATTAAATTATTATATTTAATAGATTTTGATAAAGAAACTATTAAAGAAACAATAATTGAAGAAATTAGCAGTGACGAATCAGAAGAATTAGATGGTTAGTTTATTAGCATTACGATAGAATTTCAAACATAATGATAATTATATTTATTTTAATTAATGTAGATCTTATTGAAATTCCTATACTTAAACTTAACGAAGAGGGATATCGTAGTACTGTTGGAGTCTCTATTAAATTACATCCTGAAATTAAATGTTATTAGAAATAAATTATATGGAATATGGAAGGATGTTAATTTTAATTCTCTTTTCTATTTGGAAAAACAAGCTAAAAAGGCTCCACATTATGCTATTCTTGATGACCAAGTGAATTCGAGAATTTATTTTAAATTTTCTTAGAAACAAGAAAGTACAATTATTTGTTGAGCTAGAAGATTTTAAAGGTAACTGTCTAAACTAATTCTGTTAAAAATTTTCTTTTATTAATAATTACATATTTAATTAATTTATATATTTATTTATAGAATCTGCAACTAAAACAAATACATTAAAGAGATCCTTAATGCAAGATACAAATGTAAAAGCTGTAACTAAAGAAACCAGTAAAGTAAGTATCTCTTTAGCATTAATTTTTAAATGATTTCGAATAATACAATAATGCTAATTTATATTTATTTTTTAAGCAATTAAAAAAAGCTGAACAGATGAGCGAAATATTTGACGATAGAAAAAAAAAGATCTGAAATATTAAGTCATTTACGTAATGCATATTGTACAGGATCTTTTTGTCAGTTTCATGAAGATGAATACTGTTTAATTTATCACGGAGAGAATCCTGAACAGCATATTTAACTAAATGATTCTATGCTATTAGTATGGGCTAGTTATATAGTAAGTTATTATTATTTATTATATAATATATTATTAATTATAACTAATAATATTTAAATTTATTATAGGTAGATGATTCTAAACCAGAAAGAAATATATCAGAATCTAAAAGAACTTCTTTATCAAAACCACCACCTTTAACATCATTTTTACCACCAGCAATTCAATCAAAAAAAACAAAAAATTAGTATTCCGTTAAAAACACTAATTGAAAATAATTCTGGATCACAACCTACAATCATTTATCAAATGTCACAGCCAACTCCGTCACCAATGTATAATTCATGTCAACATGGCTATTATAATTCTTGTAAACAAATATCATCACAATTTAATCATCAAGATACGTTAAAAAATTTACAATTTAATAGTATTAAAGATTTTCTTACACAACTTGGTGAATCTTTTTTGGTATATAAAATAATTTTATTGATAATGGATATACCGTTGATTTGTTACCTCATTTAACATTAGGTCAATTAAAAGATATTGGGATAAACTTGGCTGGACATCGTATTAAAATTTTAATAGAATTAGGAATTAAAATTCCAAATTAATTTTTTTTTTACTACAGACCCCCGCCAAAAGTCTCCGAACACCATTTTTTAGGTGCGATTTCATACGGATAACGTCATGTGACTTTATAATACTGCGGTC
>CAJVPP010002464.1:0-14785 GCA_910592005.1 Funneliformis mosseae
TTTATAAAATAAATTTGACTCGACTCGACTCGAAAAAAATGAGTCGAATAGAGTTGGTCTTTAAACTCGACTCGACTTGATTCATTCGGAATTTTACTCTTTTTTAAAATAATATATCCCTATAAAATAATTCTACTTTTTTTTCTTTATTACTATTATATTTTTTTATTATTAATCTGAATATTTACCCTTAGTAAATTTTCTTTTTCAAATAATATTTTCAAAAGCTGATACTTCTATATTTCTTTTCTCCTTTGTATGAATTAGAATTATTAAATCAGGATTGACATCTAAATTGAAAATATTTTCATCAATTATATTCTCATATTTTTCATTTATAGAAGAATTGATTATTTAAAGATTATATTACTTAAGATTATGATAAAGAAGTAGATATTGAATTAGATTTTCTAGTCTATTATAATCTTCTAAATCAAATTTTTTTAGTAATTTTAATCTTATATCTTAAATACTTATCAGATTTTCAAACATTTAGGTTAATTTATCTATCTATCTTTTTCTAGCTGATAATATATATATTCTTTTTCTTTTGATCATTGACTTTAGAAATTAAGGTTTATCTTTTGTAAAGAGTCTTTAGAATATAAATATTTTTATTAATCATATTCACTAAAGAATTGACAGATTCTAAGATAGATTCTAATACTTAAATGAAAATAATTGCTTATAGTTTTAAATAAGAATTTCTTCTTTAATAGGATACTTACTTTTTAAGTATGTAATTTAATTATATGACTTTTTTAAAATCATCTTTTTTATATTAAAAATATAAATGATATTATTTTAATATAAGTATATATTTAAAAATAATTGTATTCATATTATGAAATCTTTTATTTAAAATAAAATATTTATTTAGGTATATTGTATTTGTATTAATATTATGAAAACTTTTTACCTTAGGTATTACTACTCTAATACTTGTATTAATATTATAAGATTTTTTATTTAAATAAAATATTTATTTCTTATTATTATGTTAAGCAAATATTTTTACAATTATTTACTTAAAATTAAAGGCATCTATAAATATATCTGTTATCAATCTGAGATTACTATGAATATTGAAAAGCTAAAGTATGTCTTCCTTATAAAGTTTATAATAAGTTAACTAGCTTTAAATCTAATTTTTATAGAAAACATGTTAGTAGATATTATATAATCCAATATATTAATAAGCTTTAGAATAGGATTTGGATATTTATTAGGATATTTGATATGTTATATTTTTCAAAAAAATTTTTATATAATCTGAATTTTTTTACACTTAAAGTTAGACTTTTTGACTTTATAAATTTATTAATAAATCACTTTTAGAATTAATTTTAGAATATCAAAAAATAAAAAATATGTATTTTAAGCTTAAATAGATTATATTACTAAATATAATCAAACAAAATAAAACTATATTCAGCAGTAATAAATAGCATAAATTTTTTGATATATTAAAAGAAATTAAATTTAGATTAGAAAGACTATAAGAGATAATATAATTCTAAGTATTTAGTAGAATAATTTTATGCTAAATAAGATATTAGGATATTGAATAATAAGAAAGAAGTTTAAATTGATTTCTATTTTTACAATCTATAATAAGAATTAAGTCAGAAAAAAATATTTTTTGATTATTATTTTCAAATTTTAATTTTAGAATCTTTATTTTCATACTATTTTATCTAATAAGAATTTAATGATTTTATTTTATTAAATTTGTCTAGTCAAAAGATTCAAATAGTAATTATTTTATGAAATTAGAGTAATATTAACTAAGATATTATTGAGATATTATATTTTAATTATTTTAAATATGTGATATAATAATGTAATTTCAATTATTTGACTTTTAATTTTGACTATAATTTTCAAGTTGAAATATTTTGACTTTTAGGTTTATTTCAGTTTTATGTATAGTAATTATATTATTAATTAAAATATTATATAACTTTTTAAACTAATAAATTTTTATAATATAAAATAGCATTTGAAACTTAATAATAAATCAATAGTATTATTTATGAAATCTTTAACTTTTATTATATCAAATTTATTATATAAATTTTAAATAAAATGAAATTATATTTGTTATTTAATTGAATTATATTTATATTTCTTAGATATATAATCTATTAAAAGTCATATTAATATTTTAAAATTATACTTATTTTATATATATTATAAATTATTATTATAATATATTCATATTATTATTTTTGTATATATATTTCTAAAAAAATTAAAGTTATTTTTTTATTAATATTAAATATATTTTTTTAAATATTTTATTTATATTATTATCAAAATTAAAATTAAATTTATAATTATCTTTTATGTTTTTTAAATTCTATTAATAAATTATTATATAAAAAAAGACTTTAAAGATCAATATTATAAAAATGATAACAATCACAAATTATTAAAATTTTTTTATATCTTTTATGTTATTTATAACATTTATTTTTTTTATATCATATATTATTTTTATTATTTTTATTTCTTTAATATTTTATTACATAAATTTATTAGTTATATTTATTATATTTATTTTTTTTTATTTTTTTAATAATTATATATATTTAATTTATATAAATATAAGATAAAACTTTAGCTAGTAGAATAGAGTATCTTAAAAATAATTTAAATATATAGTTTACTTTTATTTTTCTAAAATATTTATATAGTATAGAGTGCTAATTGAAATAATTTTTATTTATTTACATTATTAAATAAATTATCTATCATTGATACTACTTTTAAACTAATTATAAAATTAACCTTCTATTTACTATTTAATATATTGTATTCACTTATTACTTATAAATACTATAAAGAATTTACTGTAACAATATTTATTATTTAATATTTTAAATAAAATGTTTAATAAGAATTTAATATTTTATATATTTAAATATAATAATTGAGTATAATTTACTTTTATAATAATATTTTAATAATATTAATTTTGATATCAATATAAAAGAATATAAAATTATTAAGTATTTAAAATATTTCTTTAAAAATTACTTATAAACTAAAAATTTATAAACTTTTTAAATAAATTTTATTTGATAATTTTATTTTTAACTATATTAAATTATAATATAATATAAAATTTATCATAAAAAAAATCTTTAATTATTATAATTATTATAATTATTATAATTTATTAAATTTTTAATATAATTTTATTAATAATAAATTGATTCAAAAATATGAATTTTAAATAATTATAAATCTTTAAATAAAATTAAATAAGTTTTAATAAAATTAATAAAATATATATTATGTTATATAATTTATATAATTATATTATTAAAATTAATATTAAGAAATTAATACTTTTTAATTTAAAATATAAGCAAATTTGCCTATTAGATAATCTAAGAAATAATAATTTAATTATAATACTATGTTATAAAATTATCTATAAAGAAAATTTTTATTTTAATTAATAAATTTTATGATTATTATTAATAATAGAATAATTTAATTATTATATTAATATATAAAATATATAAAAATTTTAATAAAAATTTTAAATATAAACTTTTTAAATTAACTTTAAATTGAATTATTTTAAAACTTGTTAATAAACTTAAAAATATTTACTAATAAAACTGATATATATTAAAATTAATATTATCTTTTTAATTTTTAAGAAAAATTTGTCTACTAATACATTTTATAAATTAATTATTTTTTATATAATATTTTATTAGTAAATTTAAGGATTTATGTTTATCTATTATTAAGTAATTTTAATAAATAATAATAACTAATTATTAAAAGCTATATTAAAAAGTTAATATATATAACTTTTAAACTTTCATGTGACCCATCATGCAATAAATGCATTTTAAGGATGTTATTTTAATGATAGTCATTATTCTTATTATAGGAATTATTTGAAAGAAAAAAATTTTGTCTAAATAAAATATTCTTTTGAACATAGTCTAAATTCTAAGCCTAAAACTAATAATAACTTTATTCGGTAATTTTGTTTCATTATGATACCTGTTTGTTTGCTGGTTTATTTATAGTTTATCTTACGTAATTATTCAAACAGTCATAAATGTCGGAAGGTGGATGATATTGAATTGTAACTATTATTTTAAAAAGGAACTTCAATCCAAATTTTCGTAACCATCAAATTCATCGGATCACGATCTTTGTTCGGTAATTTAGTACACATGCTTTACGAAACCAAATCAAGAAATATTTGATAATCAATTTCGAGAGAGTAATCACAATGGTCAAAAATTTGGTAACAATGAGATCAATCCGGTATCAATAATGAAGGTCTAGATCATGAAATCTGAGACGTTTTAAGAGTCACTGAAATGTTTCGAATAAGGAATATCGATGTTTTGCCATCCGGATAAAGATGTTGTTTCACTACATATAAATTAGATCAACAAAAAATAAATTTTTTGACGATCATAATCGAAGTATTTGGGAATGGGCCTAGCAAATCATGACTTACGTGGATTTCCTTACAAAAAAAAAAAAATCCCTTTACAAATTGTCAAAATAAGGCAACTAATTTTCTAAAAAGAATATTAGTTGTATTTTAGAGAATATTCAAAGGATCAATTCTTCCTTAACATTCCTCAGTTAAATTCCAAATGAGGAAAAAATTTATATTATCAACAGTAGTTCAAAAGAAAATCTGTCCAAAGTTAGGAAGATCGGCTTTTAATCTAAATGAATTCATTTGCCTCATAAAAGAAGCTTTTCAACCCGTACTTTTTAGCGTCGTCATACCATCTTTATCGATGACCAAAGGAATCTTTACCTTATCAATGAAGACTGGTTTTTTTTTATTTATCTATATCTTTTATGTTTTTATACTAGTGCATCTTTAGAACCAAAATGTTTATTGATCGAGAAGTAAAGAAACATCTGTCAACAAACGACCTGGATGTTTCTGCACGTGTAGTCTACAGAAATTAAAGAAAAGATCAGTTATTATATTAGTCTAGTTTCCGATAGTTTTAGCTAGCCTCAATGATGCTCGGGATAGCCCACATATATGTAGGGTCAAGGCTGGTTATTTGTCATCCGTTTTGAATTGTGTGATAAAGCAGTGAATACAAAGTCGTGGGATCGAGGTACCAAACATTGCGACATCGGGCATTTGAAATTTAAATTTGACCAAGTTGTCTGTGCACCATATTCGAGGGTCATTCATCTCATATTAGATTTTAAAAAAATATTTAATTATTTGTACTATAGAACTTTATCATGTTTTGATTAAGTTCATTGTTATTATTTCATTATCATTCAATCATATCAATAAATAATAAATCGCATCATAAATATTAAGCCATATCACCGGATCATTTTTTTTTTCGTCTATAAAAAAAAAATAAAAGAAAAAAAGATCAACAAAACTCGGGTTCAAAAGAACCCCTCACTAATACTGGGTACCTATCAAATATGGTTGTGAACCATCACTTAATTAATCCCGAAAAAGATAACGCAGGACTGGGCACAAATACGGGAACTTTCTTTCAGTCATCATATTTGGCACTAGAAAATATAAAGCCTCTTTCATTTCCATCTAACAATTTTACTCTACTTTTATATTGTAAATAGTTAAAAAAAATTTTTTTATTAATATAAGGACAATCTAAATATTTTCTTATTTGGTAGCCAATGTACAAATTGTCATATTACATCATAGGACCTTTTACTTTAGATATGATTGTAAACTATATAAATTAATAAATAAACGGAATTTTTGGATTTATAAGAAAATTTTTAGGGATAAAAAATTAAAAAAAAAAAAAAAAAATATCGAAATCTTTTTGTTTCAAACGCGAAAACTAAAACAAACAATCAAAAAAATTTAAAATTTAAAATTTAAAATTTAATAGTCTTCAATGGATTGGCGTTCTCTTGTTTCTACAGACGAAAGACTTACTAACATTCTCAGAATTGCGGAATTAGCTCATGCTGTTCAACCCTTTCAAGAAGTATTAAATCGCGCCAAACAGGTGGAAGAAAGTGTCTTTCAAAAAGCAACTTCTCGGGTAAGTTTACTGTCTCAAACACTCCTCTTTTTGTTTATTTTTTTTATAATAACTTTTCTTAAACACAAACGTTAGGAATTTTACATTGCTTCTATGGACCAACTCGTGGATTATATGAAAAAAACTATCGAAGATAAAACAAAGCAACATCTCGAACAACTTGCAGAAAAGGAATATAAAGAATTATTGAATAGCAAAGACTCCTCAATAAAAAGTTCAAAAAATGGACTTGATCAATTAAAAAATTTGTGGACGAGACGAATTAATGAAATTATGGAGCAGTCGCGTCGTCAACAAGCTTTTCAGTCACAGCGTCTTCATTTATTATTGCAAAATTTGCAACTTCAACAATTATTACAACAACAAAAGACTCGTCAAACTCAACCTACGAACTTACCTCCACTTTTACAACCATTACCACAACCTACTATACCAATTTTACAATCAACTGTACAACAACCAATCAATTTGATTCCGCAACCATCACCCACAAACATGTTTCAACAGCAGCAAACAATTCCTCAGTTTTATCAACAACAACAACAATCAACTTATTCTTTTCAACACCAACCAATGTCAGTTCAACAATTATTTCCTTCTGCACAACCTTCCTTTACATTACAGCCATTAATCACCCAACAATCTCTCACAATGCGGTCGACTGCTCCATTAACTAAGCAAACAAAGTCAGAACAATCACAATCATCACAATCATCTTTACCTCAGGCTTATTGCCTCGTAAAAGATGCTAATGTGCATAAAGAGGATTTTAAAGAAGCTTTGAAATTACCGATAAATGAACAAAAGAGACACCCTCCACCTGGTGCACCTGTGATACCGGTACATGCTCTAAAAGTTGAAGGCGTTCATGCCGATACTTCTTCCCAGGTCCAATTCCATCAATAAGATGAAACAAAAATATCTCCATTTGAAATTCAAATATTACAAAAATGGTATGCGAAAAATGATCGTGATACTAAAAAAGAGTTCAACTATCTGTAGGCGAATTATCGAGATCCAGGCTACACAAAGATTATCTCGTGGCGCAACTCTCGCATGGTGTGGTACCAAGTAAACATACTGCATATATTCGGCTAGTCTCGAACAACTTTTGAAGTTGTTAATCAGCTGGCCACCTTCTCTTTTCTTAATGATGATAATTATTTAATTATTTGTACATTGGGTAAAATTTCTTACTAAAATTTTCCTTTTCTTTAAAAAAAATTGCATTAGACTCATTTATTTGGTCTTACGATTGACACTCTATTCAAGTCAAGATTCGATTTTTGTCCTTATGATTGCTTCTCTCTATGCTTGCTATGATTTCTGGCTATCAACTTATTTAAAAAACAATTGGAATGGTTTATTACAATTTGATTCAAAATGATTGGATTAAATTATCAAGTTTTTTTTTTTTTTAAAAAAAAAGAAAAAGACCTAAAAAAAAAAAAAAAAGAAATAAGAATAAAAAAAGAAAAAAAGATGTTTTGTATTAAAAATTTCTATAAATAAATTATTTATGATGTTTATTTATAGGATTGGACGGTAGTAGAATAATCACATGTTTTGTGTGTATTTTAGTTGCAACCTGAAACCTATACGTCAACGAATCAACAAATCACATGATTTCACAAAAAAAAATTCGGGGTTTTATACCGTGTTTTTAATGTTCTCCGTAGAATCAATTATTATTAACAATACTGGATACATAATGTCTAGTATGCTAAAAAATTGTAGTCAATCGGGGGTTTTTTTTTCTTTTTTTTTTTATCGGGTTAAAATTGATTTTAGATTTTTCAATTGAGAGATCATCATGGTCATTTAAAATCGAATTAATCGTTTGACATTATTGGGTTTACATTATTAATCCGCCATTTTATAAAAATATATGGATATATTACTTAATATTTATAATAATATTAATTCGGGATTAAATTAAATAAATTATTAAATTAATAAAATACAAATACCGTATTTTACCGAAAATAAGCACACCTTTTTATTATAGAGATGCTTATTTTCGGGTAATTCACGTGATTTATATAAAGCTGCGCCAAATCTTACCTGATGATCATCATATCATGAAACGCGAAACCTGTTTTAAACCTGTTAAAAAAAAATGCTACAAAAACATAAAAGTTATTAGAAAGGTTAGACAAACTTCATATTCTATTGAAAAGAAAAAGAAAGTTGTTAATTATGCAGAACAACATGATAGACGTGCAGCGGCAAACCACTTTAATCTTAATATTAGTATGGTTGGACATTGGATTGGAGTAAGCAAGATCTGGACAACTAAGACAAATAGCAAAAAAAAGAAAATTGGTTCTGATCAAAAGGCTTTATATTCCGAAGCTGAAAAACTTTTATATGATTGGATTATTGGATAACGGAAGCAAGGATTGGCTGTAAATTACTTAATGATACAAAATAAAATGAAGGAAATTTTAAGTGAATCAACCATTTATAATTCAATAAATAATTTTAAAGCATCACTTAGCTGGTTACGTAAATTTTTGAAAAGATATGGGCTGGTATTGTGTCAACACACAAAAATATCTCAGAAACTTCCAGAATATACTAAAGAATTGCTAAAGAGTTTTAATAGGTTTGTCACCCAACTTAGGATAGAAAAGTCTTTTGAAATGTGTGATATTTATAACATAGACGAAACACCTGTTTGGTTTAATATGGCAGGTAATTTTAGTTAATCAAAGAGGTGAAAAAATGGTACATGTTTATGAAACTAAAAATGAAAAAATTGATTTACAGTTATTCTTACATGCGCTGCTGGTAAGTTTTTGAAATTTTGTTTTTGTTTATATATTTTAGTAGTTTTTGCAAATTTTGTAGTTTTTAATCTTACTAAATTTGAATCTATTTAATAAGATGAGACAAAATTACCTCCTATTTGCATATTTAAAGGAAAGAGATTGGCACGCAATAAAAAAGAAAAAATTCCTTTTGGTGTAATAGTTTGGTTCTAAAAGAATGGATGAATGAATGTTAACTTGATAAAGGATTACATTGATTACTTTAATAATAATAGATCTGGGAATCTAACAATGCTAATACGACTTATTCAAAGGCTATCTGGAAGAATCATTCAAAAATAAGTTTTGCAAAAGTAATGTTTATTTAGTAGTGATTCTTGGCGGATTAACAAGTATCTGTCAGCCTCTCGATGTTGCAATCAACAAGCCATTTAAGGATAACCTCTAAAAAGAGTAGCATCTATGAATAGCAAGTAGCAGAGCTGGAAATACTACTAACAGAAACCTTCGACATGCTAAAATAAGCGATATATGTAGTTGGATTAAGCGATCATAGGAGAAAATTTCTGATGAAATTATTATTAAATCTTTTAAGAAGTGTTGTATAACAGATTCACTAGTAAATTCTGATGTAGATGGAGAGAAATCAGAAATTGAGATTAATAGATCAGAAATCAATGAAGAAACGGAATTAGAAATCAATATAGTAAAATCAGAGGTTGAGGAATTGGTAACAAGTGAAACTGATGACGAAAGTTTTTAACAATAATACTTTTAACAAATTATAATAGCTTATTTTTTGTAAAATTATTTCACATTTATAATATGTCTGGTTAAATTTTTACAATTAAATTTACAAATGTGCTTATTTTCAGGTTTGGATAAATATATTTGTGCTTATTTTTGGTAAAATATGGTAGGTATTTTCTTTTTTAATGATATACAGTAGTGGTCATAAGTATCCAACCGCTCAAGATCATCTAAAATTATTATATAACTACCCCTTAAATTTTTCAGAAATATAATGTAACATAATACATGATCATCTGTAAATTTATAAGTGTCAATGATACAAAAAAAAATTTAGATGATCATCAAACTTTCGCTTGAAAAATGGAACTTTCTTTAGAGAAACGATATGAAATTGTCTTTTTACGTGAACACCCAGCTGGTCTAAAGTTTAGTTTTAGATTTATTGCTAAACAGGTACGTTGTAGTAAGTCTACAGCTATTTATTAGGTTAAAAGATATCATGAAAATTGGGACCTAAGTACTTCAGAAAGACTGGGGCAGCCTTGTGTAATGTCCGCGAAATAAGATGATAAGATTGTAAAGATGGTAGAGAAAGAACATAATATAATAGCCATTCAAATACAAGAAAAAATGGAAGAAAGAGGTGTTAGGCTTAGTGTAAAAATAGTAAGGTAATGTCTTTATAAGTTTGGAGGAAAGTTTAGTAATAAAATTTCTAAATCTTTGCTTAAAGAAAACTATTAAAAGATAAGGTTGCAATAGATAAAAAAAATATAAGAATTTTGATTGAAATCGAGTTATTTTATAGATGAGAGTACATTTCAATTATATACATAAAAAAAAGGGTTTGGCAGTTTCTTGGTAAAAAAAAAGTGTTTCATTTTGTTAAACACCCACTAAAAGTTCATGTTTGGAAATGTTTTCTGCTTCTAGATTTGGTAAGCTATTTTACTTTCAGAAGAATCTTAATGCTGAATTTATGTGTACTATTTATGAGCAGAATTTTCTGACTTTCACCTCTAAACTTTTTGGTAAAGGTAACATAGATTAGATCTTACAAAAAGATAATGATTCAAAGTATTGATCAAAAATCGTGAAAAAATGAAAGGAAGAAAATGGCATTGAGGTATTTTCTTGATCATCAATGTCTCTAGACTAAAACCTTATAGAAATATTTAGAGGTTAATGAAAATTAATATACAAAAAAAAATTCAATCAATTAGAGGATTAAAGGAAGAACTTACAAAAGAATAAAATTGATTATTACCTATACTTATCGCAAATTTAGTAGCTAGTATGAAAAAGTGTACAGTTGCACTTATAGAGTCAGATGGTGATTATATAATGTATTAGTTAGTTATGTATTTTTTAAATAAAAAAATTTTTTGAATTTATTTACTTGTAGCCAGAGTTAGAGACAGTCAAATACTTATGACCACTACTGTAACTAAAAAATATTATAAAAGTCAATCAGCATTAATTCAATTATTGAGTGAACAGATAACAGGATACTTTATATAATATATAAATATTATATAAAAGTTCTTTATTTTATTCTAGATTAATAAGAATAAACTTCATATTTGTAATTTAATATTAATAATTTTTTATATTTAATAAAATTTATTCTATTTGATACTCAAGTAAATATTTATAATATATAAAATATGTTACTAAAATTGCATATTTTTTTATAATTTGAGTAATAATAAGTTGATCAATTTTAAATCAGAAAATTTCATAAAAATAGTTGTTATATTATTTTTTTATTAAAGTAGATTATTACTAATCCAATAAAATTAACATTTTTTATATTAATTTTTTAAATGTATTATTTTACATAATTGATTATTAATAACTTTAATAGAGTATTTTAATTAATTTTTAGAATATAATAATATAAAAAAAATAATAGAATAAGAAATAATAATAAATTTCTATTATTATAAAAATGGTTTGTTTTTATTAATCTTAAATAACATTTTTTTATAAAAATTCATATATAATTAAAAAATTTTTAATATAAGTTTCTAATTTTATGTAAAATTATAATTTATAAAAAATTTTGATTTTAAATAAAATTTACATAAATTTGAAAAAAAACATATTATATTTATTTAATTAAATTAATATAAATTAGATATTATGATCTTTATTAATTTTTCTAATTTTTTTCAAAAAATTATATTATTTATATATTTATAATTCTATTCAAATAAGTATAACAAATATTTTAATTTCATATAATAATATGATTATTTATCAATAATATTAATAATTATTTATTTTATCATATATTAAAAATGT
Organism: Funneliformis mosseae; assembly: GCA_910592005.1. Lineage (NCBI taxonomy): Eukaryota > Fungi > Glomeromycota > Glomeromycetes > Glomerales > Glomeraceae > Funneliformis > Funneliformis mosseae. The sequence goes on from CAJVPP010002464.1 coordinate 11,888, forward strand.
TATTTTTAATTTATTTGTTAAATTATTTACTCAAATCAAAATATTATATATATAATATATACTAATATTTTATATATTTTTTTATTAAATTAAATTATTATTTAATAATATTTATTAGAAGTATATTTTTGTAATATATATATAGAAGTATAATAAATAACTTTTTTAAAATAATTAATTTTAACTAAATTTTATATAATAATATATACTAAAATTTTGTAAATAACAATTTTTATTATAAATATATATAAAATTATAAAATATATATTATTATCAATTTATTTAATAAGATAATTAGCAAATATTAAAAGTTATAATAGCTAGAGTCTGACTCTTTTGGTTAATTCAATTAGAATAGAAATATTATCCATTATCTTCTTCTACAGCCTTTTCTTTTCTTTATCTTCATACTTCATACTTAATAATCCTATCCTTAATTCTGCTAATAACTTTTTGTCTTCTTTATCAAGTTGCTTAACATTTGCCATAGTTATTTCTTTTATTTTTATAGAAAAGATGTGTAGTATGATGTAATATATTATACTAATACTGATCAGTAGCTTATACATTTTATGCTATATAAAATTATAATCAATATGCAGAAATTTGCATTTGTCTGATTATCATCTGCAGTATATAGTAAACAAAAGAATATTTATTATAAAATAATACTAATTTGTTTATTTTAAAAATCAATCATAATGAATAAATATCATTAAGATAATATATCGTTTAAAGTAATAAAATAAATCTATTAACTCCTATAATAAACACTATAAAAAATATTTACGTTCATAAGCAAATTCTTTTTGAAGTATTTATTAGCTTTATTTTTAGTCTATTGCTAAATGGTATAATTTATAATAGCTAACTTTAAAATATAATAATATTAACCAAGACTATAAAATTAAAAAGTTATTAATAATAAAACTATTAGCAAATAAAATTTATTTATCAGACTTAAAATATTATAAAATTAAATATTTTTACTATTATTAAAGTCTAACAATAAAAAATCATTATTTTTTTTAAAAAAAAAATAAATTAATAAATTAATTTTATAGTGAACTTTCATAAAAATTTATTAAAAGTATTTATTAATATTTGGTAAGATAATCACATACTTTTATCACAGCTTCTACTTGATTTATCATGCTTATAACTAGCTTTTGATAAATTAGTATTTCTGAAGAAATACTTCTAATTCTCACAGATTTTTTGAATATTTTTGTTTAAATCAAATATAACGTTTAAGCTTATTCTAAAGAAGTTCAATTGGATTAAGATTTAGATTTTAACTAAGTCATAGCAGCAAAATTATTTCAAATTCTTTAATAAAATTAAGTAGTATAGATCAATACATTATCTTATTAAAAAAAATATTTATTATTATTCTCTTCAAACTTCTCTAAAAATAATATCATATGATAAGTGAGAATCTCTTTAATATATCTTTTACTTTTAACTCAATCATCTATTTTTACTAATGGATCAACCTATATTACAAAAAATATTAACATTACTTCTACTATATTTAATAATAGAAATAAGACAGTTAATATTATAAGTATATACAATCAGGTATGTATAGAAAAGGTTTTGCAAAATTTTTTTAACTTTCTCTATATTGTATATACTTGGCTGTACATATATTTTTCTTCTTGAAGATGTCAAACTCAGATTTTTCCATCATTTTAAAATAATGTAAACTTAGATTTATCACTTCATACTACCTTTTTCTAATTATTTATAGACTATAAATATCTTTTTTAAGTCTACTTTAAATGAATTTTTTTGATTATGTTCACTAACATTAGGTTTTCTAAGGCAGTATGATTATTATATTCCATTTCATATAATGTGCTTTTTATAGTATTCTTACATATTACTTTCTTGTAGATTCAGCAAAAATTTTATTATTTTATTTATTAGTTTACGCAATTTTTAGTTATAATAGTTTTAAGATATAATTTATCTCTATCAGTTCATAATTTTGGTCTTTTACTTCTTGAAATAATATTAATAACATCTGTTTTTTTATATTTTGCTATAATATTATAAATAGTAATTTTTACAAAACCTAGTTTTTTTTAAAATTGTTTTTTTTTAAATTATTAGCTTCATAAAAACTGATAACCTTTCTATGTTTATAATCTATAAGCTCTTTATTTTTAACTATTTTTGTAAAAAATGAAAATGAAAGAATAAAAAAATACTATATTTCTCTAAAAATAAACATTCCCTAAAAATAAGCATCACTAAGATTTATTAATACCTGAAAATAAGCATCCCTACAATTTATACAATTAAAATCTGATTATTATTTATTATTATTTCAGCACTTATATATATATTATATAATTCATTGTAAAAAATATTTATTTCAATAATTTTAAATGCTATTATTTTAATCTTATTAATACTATTATTATTATTAATGCTATCATTACTATCATAATCATTATCAATATATATAATATTCAAATTATTATCTTCATTTTTGTCTACACTCTCATCTATACTCTTATATCTACTTCTATCTTCACTATTATCTCCACTCTCATCAGATTCATCTAAAGAATTTGATATCTTATATTTTTTAAAAGACCTGATAATAATTTCATCTGAAATTACCTCCTAAGAATATTTAATCTACATGTAAATATCACTTAATTTTATCTAACAAAAGTTTCTCACAGAAGTTGTTTCTGCATTACCCTTAAACATCTAGCTATACTATTCTTTTTGTAAATTTTTTTTGAATAGTTTATTGATTGCAATATCAAGCGATTAACAAATGCTAGTCAATCCACCTAAAATGATTATTAATTGAACGACTTGATATTATTATAAATGTAAAAAAGAAATATCTCATTTACCAAGGATAACCCTAATGTA
>CAJVPP010002465.1:0-14771 GCA_910592005.1 Funneliformis mosseae
AAAATCGGCCTAAAATCGGCTATCCGATTTTAGGCCGATTTGGACTATTTCGACTAGTGTAATTAAATAAATTTTTTATTTAAAATAATAATTAATAATTAATAATACAACAAATAATAAGTTATTTTTATTTAATTATCAGCATTTATTGTACTTTTATTATAATTTAAATCCAATTAAATTTTTATTTTAATAATTTAATTAATAAGTTATTTTTATTAATCATTAGTATTTTTACTATAATTTATTAAATTTAATTAAATGTTTTATTAAAAAAATTAATAATTAATAATATAATAGTTAGTAAATTATTTTTATTAATTATTAGCATTTATTATACTTTATATTATAATTTAAATTCAACTTAATTTTTATTTAAAAAAAATTAAAATGTTACTAAAGATAGCAAGTTATTTTTATTGATATTAGTAAATTATATTTTTATAATAATTTAAATTTAAAAAATTTTCAATTTAAAATATAAAATATTACTAAAGAGGGTAAGTTATTTTATTGAATATCTGTATTTAATATATTTTTTACTATAATTAAATTAAATTAAATATTTTATTTAAATAATAAATAATAATTAATAATATAATAGATGATAAGTTATTTTATTGATTATTTATATTTAATTATACTTTTTACTATAATTAAAACTCAATTAAATTTTTTATTTAAAAATATATTTAGTAAATTTTTAGAAAAAGAAAGTTATCTAAATTGTAATAAATTAAATACTAGATATAAATGATATAAAAAATGTATTTATAATCTATTTTAATAAAATTTTTTAATTATATTAGTAAAAATAAATTTATTAATAAATTTATTCAAAAATCTCAAATAAAAATTCAAAATAAAAAACAACTATTGGAATGGATTCCTTTTGCTAAATTTAAAAATATTGAATATCTTGATAAAAAAAGGTTTAACATTATATATAAGGCTATTTGGTTGGATAAATTTATTATATCATATTCATATAATGATAATAATTAAATTAAAAATAGCAATACTAATATAATTCTTGAAAGTTTTGATAATTCATCAAATTTAAATGAAGAATTTTTAAATGAAATATAATTTTGATTATTTTATTTAATTTTAATAATATATTTTTAAATTAAATCTTTAATTTTTAGTGAAAATATCATTATAAACATTATAGTCAATTTAAAAAATATTCAGATGATATTTTTATTCAATTATATAGATTTACTTAAATCTAAATACTTTAAATTATATAACAATAATTAAATATATAAAAAAATAGTAATTTAAAAAAAATTTATCAAATACGGTCAACACTTTTTATACTGTATTTTAATATTACGAATTTTACAATATGGGTTGATTGCTAAGAAAATCAGGTTCCAGAAATTTTTTAGCAAAATTGAGATTTTTATTGCATTTTAGTTTTTAATTTTATTAGATTAAAATGTATTAAGCTCTTAATTTTAGTAAAAATTTTTCAGAACTTGATTTTTCTAGAAACACTCCTATATAATAATTTTTCAGTATCAGATAGATTTTTAAATATAAAAAAAAACCTTACTAAACTGAATTTGTTAATTAAAAATTTGTATTATATTTAACAAATTAAAGTTAGAAAAATTTTATATATCAAATAACCTTTTTTATAATGAATTTTTCTATAACAAATTTTTTTTAATATAATGAAATTTTAAAAGATAAATATTATTTTAAAGAAAACTAATCCTATAAAAAAAAAATATATAAAAATATTAGTAAACATTCTCAAAGAAGTCTGTCTATTACAAGAAAGAGAAATTTAATATATTAGTTAGTTTTTAAATCCAATATAAAAATGTTAAATTTTTTGAAAAGAAATTATTTTGAAATAATTATATAGTTTTATATATGATCAATTGATTGAAAATTAATTTAGATTTATATTTAATAATTTCTTATAGTAGATTCTTAAATATTAGATTTTAATAAATTTTTTTAATATAAAAAAAGATTAAGTATATTATAAATAAAGATCAAAATAGCTAAACTATTAAATATATAGTTTTTATTTATATAAATGAATAATAAAAATATATAGCCAATTATAATTACTAGTCTAATTAAAAGAACTATCAGCAAAGAAAAATCTTAAAAAATAATTTAAATAAAATAGACTTTCTAACCACTATCTAGACTATTTAACTGAAGTTAATACTTGACTTTTTCACAAATTTTTGTAAAATAACTATTGATTTAAAAATACTTTCTTTTGATAAAAATTTTTAACTTTTAATATATTTTGATTAGTTACAAGATATATCAGTTTGTTTGCTATAAGCAGACTTTTTTTTTATTTTATGTTTAGTTTATAAGATTGTAAAATATTCATAAACTTTATTTTTGTTATGATGTTCTTATATGTTCAAATTTCTTTTGGATATTATTTTGTAAGTAATTATTAGAAGACATTCTTTTGATAAAATTTTAGATTTTGAATAATTAAATTAGCATGTGTAAAAATTATATTTAAGAAAAATAATATATCACATAATCTCAATTAGAAGATTATTTAAAATTAAGCTATTTATAAATTCTATAATTCTAAAAATTAACAAATTTTAGCCTTATATAAAGTTAGAAAACCTATATTTATAAAATTAATTATAGGTAATATGAATACAGCATGTATTCTACCAAAATTCTTTTACAATTTTTTAAAAAAAGTTAAAATTTAATTTTGAAAGAAAATTTTTTTTCACTATGACATTTGAAATTCAAGATGGAGAAGGATAGTTAAAAAAATTGTAATTCAAAATATCATATGAGATTTGCTAATCAATAATGTGTTATTATATAATTTGATAGATCATATTATTACATTAGTTTTGTAACTTCAAATAAAGTCTCAAAAGGGGTAAATAAAACTAAGACAATTACTCAAGGAATCACGAATAAGGATTTACAATAATATTGAAGAATTATTCTCAATAATAAACATGTGAAATAAATACAAAGATAACTCAAAGATATTTTAGAGATTACGCTTCAGAGACTCTAAGTTAATACAGCAAATCAATATAATATCATATAGGAAGTTCACTAACGAAAAGGATTGCACAAATGCAAAGGGTCATAGATAATTTATAACAGTTTCAATAGGTTTGAGAAGGATAAGTTTTATATTTGGTTAATTATACTCCTTTATTGATATAATATTAGTTCATTACCTAAAAGATTGATATCTTATCAGTGCTGAAACTCAAAGAAAATACAGAGATATTTATACATATTGAATAAATAATAAAATAAACTAAACTAAATATATCGAAGGAAATAAAGTTGCCATTTTGCTAGGCAATAAAGTTGCCGTGTCAATAAAATTGCCAGATCTGCAGGCAACTAAATGGACATCTTGATCTACGTGATAATCAAAGGCAATAAAATTGACATCTAAGGATTTACATAATTGATCGATGGCAATAAAATGGACAAAATGATCTTCATAGAAGATCTACATGGCAATAAAATTAACTTCCCTATTCTACCAATTAAATCTATCTAAAATTTTATCCATCACAGCGTGAAACTGAAGCCCCAATCTATTTCACTTACTGCGTCGCAGATAAGTTTTACCCTGAAAAATCCAACAGAGATAAACAAAATGAAATATATGATATATTTGCATTACATTACTCGTCCTTCATTAGTACCTTAATTCGCACTCACCCTGAGGACTTAACAAAGAAAATTATCTGAATTGGTTTTACCTCACATGTTGAAGCAAACAATGCAATTACACTTAAACTTCCATATTTGAAAAATGACACATTCTTACCCTCACAATCAGACTAATAACTAAGTATATCTTTGAGTTGTCATTTGTCTCACTGAGATCCTGATTTCTACTATTAAATCAAATATTAGATCGACCTTCTCCTTTTTTGGAAAGATTTCTCATTGCGTCATATCCACTAAAAACTTTTAACAGCAAGCTACTCTTACATTTGAATAAGACATAGATATAACTATCCTAAACAAACTTAACAGCTATTTTATCCTCAAAGTTTTAATTAGAATACATCTATATATCATGTCAGTCGAAGATGTTAGGAAAAAGTCAAAATTTTCTTTGAAATTAGCTAACCTCCCACTTGACACAAATGGATGCTATTTAATCTCTATTAGTAATACTATTGAAGCGATTACCTGGGTCATCTCCAAGTCATGTGCTAATTACAGAAATTTATAATATGCCATTTTCTATTTTAATACTAAAGAATTTATGAAAGTAGCAAAAAATAGTAAAACTTATTTCCTTGATAGGAAACGATTAATCTGGACTGATCTAAATGCAAAACTTTGTTTCATCTGTCAAGTTCCAGGCCACTAATTACAGAATTGTCAAAAAAACTGTTCAGCTTCACAAGATTGACAAACTCAATACCTATACCAATACTATTAACCTACACAATTTCGTAATTATAAAGCACCTGTCATTGTTTCTAAATTACCATCCCACTCTAAGAAACCACTGATTACAGATAAACACAAACCGCTTTAACAACAAAACAATATCAAAAATAAATCTAAACCAGACAACGTTAACATTTTGCCCAATTGTCGAACAAAAGTTTCTCAGCCTAAACCACTAAATAAAGATCATAATCAACAACGTACCACCCTTATTCGTCTTATCAATAATAAAGGAGAACAAACATTAGATGCTAAACTACATGCATCACATCGCTGAGCTGATAAAATTGATGACGAATACCACATGATAAATGATATTTCAAACCAACCATTCCAACTAGAATTGCTTACTCAAATTTCTAATCAACTGTTCACTATCTTTGAACAACTCGCCAAAATGGATTCAGATCTTCACTCAACTGTGAAACAAGTTGCTACAGTTAAAAAAATTCTTAACATCAACGTCTTATTCCCTTACCAAGCAGATTTACTAAACAAATCATTCAATGAAGATGGTATGAAAATTGAGAAGCATATCTATACCACTGGTCCCTATATAAAAGATAATATTATTTTCAAACAATCTGCTGAACTAATTACCTTAAGAGATGAGAATGCTCTCCTCAAAACTAACCTTAAAAATAATATGATTAAACTCAATATTGCAGGATACGTCATTGCTAACATGAAAAAAATCCTACAAACACAACTTAAAATCAATCCAGATGCCTTTACTGCTATTAAAGAAGTCACTCCTTCTTCAAGTTATGAAAAAATAGCTGACAGTGTCTTTATCCCTCTCATCCCCAAATATTTTTAATGATTAATATCTCACAGAATTATAAACGGGTTGGCCCTAATGACCTGATAGTAAATAATAAGACAACAAATACTAACACTACCCACAATTTATTTTCAACTAATAATACATTATCTTCTTGACTCAACATTGTGATACATAATATTCACTCTTTCTTCAACTACAAAAACAATAATTCTTGCTTAACACTTATAAATTAACTATATAGATATAATAGGCCTTCAAGAGATCAATTTTAAGTCAATCAATAATACTTTATACTTTTCAAAATCAACTTCATCTCAATATTCGCATTTTTTCAATTTTGATTAACAGTCACAGAATTCAGGTTTTGGAGTTAGCCTTCTTATAAAAAAACATATTGCCGATCATATCTACAAATATCACAGTTAATACAGATACTATATTTTCGTTAATTTTTAATTTCATAACAAATTTCGCATCAGATTAATTAACTGCTATATATTAAGTTCAAATACAGCCCTTTAAGAATAAACATATAAAGAAATATACAACGTCATTAAATCAGCAAAAAACCTTAATATAGAAATTATTTTACTAGGTGACCTTAATGTGGTCTCAGATCGTTCTAATAATATGTTAAATACTAATTATTTTTTCACCTAACTTGAAGACTTTCAATTTTTCAACTCATTCGATCTCCTATATGATAATGTTAATCAACTATTCCCATCATTCTTTCACGCTGCGCACCATTAACCTTCAAGAATCGATCATATTTACACTACATCATATATTGCAGCAGGCTTTAACAAAGCTCAAACTATCAGTATTGATCCTAACATTTCTGATCATTCAATAGTTTCTATCAATGTAAATATAGCTGAACTTATCACTTCAAATAATAATAAAAAACATATCAAAAAGAAAATTTACCTTTATAATATCATGGACAAAAACTTTTAGACACAATTTGGTAAAAAGATGGATAGTTTTCTTGAAAGCTGTCAACTGTCCAACCTCACTTCTAATAGATTACACTCAAAACACGCACTCAATTTCTTCTAGAATCTCATGCAAGGATGTATCGAAAAAGTAGCAGAAAATGTATTCTGTTAAGGTATTCATCTCAACATTCTCGTAACCTCAGATCAAGATTACTAAAGAATCTTTATAAATAATTGGTTCTAATATAAAAGTTTCAACATACAACAAAAAAATGCATTTGCCTCAATTCCATATCATTAAACTGGCCTCAGACATAATATGATTTTAATATTTCAATAAAATACAATTTAAACTGGTTGTATATTAGCATCCTCAACTTTCTGACCTTAATACAATCAAACAGAATATTTCTGAGTTACTTAAAGTCCATTTGATTGTAATCAAATTAGAAGAAGACAAACATAAAACGAAACAAATTAAAGCAGCTCTCTAACACAGATGTAATAATTTTTATGATGATTAAGCCAGGATATATAATTCTATCCTTAATAGACAAAGACAAACAATTGTTCTGAACAGATGCTTTGAAAATTCACCTGATGATCTTAGTTTACTTACCTTAGCTAATAATGTTAAATGTGAAATTAACTGACACTTATAATAATTAACAGATACTAAACACCATTTTATTCCACTTCCTGATAACTGGAAAAAGTAATACAAACTTATCAAAACAATTGATCCTCAGATTTATAAAAACCTTATAGATCCATCAAGTGAAAATGAATAGAATAAACTTCTTCAAACATTACCTAATGATAAAGCTTCCAGTCCTTTCAAAATTTCAAATGAGATGTTGAAACATTTAGACACTAAAATGAAACACATTTTTTGGATTTTCACTTGTATTTGTCTGAAACTTTCCTGCATGCCTGATAGATGAAATTTGGCTTTCGTTTATTCTATTCTAAAATCCAAATCATAGGAATATAATTTAAATAATACTCATCCTATTATGTTATTAGAATGCTCTCAAAAAGTAATCATGAAATTAATCAATAAATAACTTTTAGATATTCTTTCAAAAAATTCAGTCTTACAAGAAAACAATTTTGCTAAATTACTATTTCGTTCTACATTTAAACTAATTTATATTCTCGACAATATAAAATATGATCGATTATCACATAAGAGCAAACAACTTTAGATCCTTTTTCAAGACATATTAAAAGCTTATGACAGAGTTAATATCGCAATGTTAACTCATATGCTCAATCGTCTGCACCTTCCTTCATCATTTTTTCATTTTGTCCTTTCTTTATTCTCTAATTGCTTTAATCAAATTTTCATAGCTCATAGAAATACAGATCATTATCCAGTTATCTCAGGTATTGATCAAGGTAAAATTATTTCACCAATTCTTTGGTATATATATTATGATCTCTTATTATATCACATACAAAATACCAACCTTAGTTATAATCTATCAGCTGAATGACGCTCACAAATTGGTAATACCTCAACATCTACAGTTTCAACACAAGTCTTCACACTTGCCTATATGGATGATACCCTTTGGATCAGTAAATCTAAGGATGATCTTGAGTCGATCTTAATAATAGCTGATGACTTTTACCAACTTAATAGTATTCTAGTTAACTAGGATAAATCTGTATTACTTTCTTCAGTACTGATAGCATCATTCATACATTTTAGACTAGCATACAATGAAGAATGGATTAAACTAATAGACCTTAAATCATCTACTCATTATCTCAGTATTTGGATATCTCTCCTCCCAAATTGCCCGTTTATAAGACAACAAGTAAAGAATAAAATTTATAATGCTACTTTGACAATCAAAAAGAAATTCCTCATAGATAAACAACTCAAAGTAGTCTTTAACTCAGTCCTCTTGCCAAGAATTCTGTATTGAACTCAATCAACATTTCTTGACTACAAATTCTGTGATCAGATTATGAGGTTATATCGAAAGTTTTTAGGTCAAATCTATATTTATCTAAAAGTATCCCAGCAGCCATTATTCATTCATCATTATTTTACAACATTACACACTTATATTCAGCGCAAATTCAAGCAAAAATTTCCAACTTCATCAAATCTATCAATAACAAAGATCTATTAGGCTCTATATCTCTGATCCATTTTAGATTGCTTTAAAATAATGAATTAATGGCTTATTAAATCACCTTTAGCATTTTGGTTATATGATGACTCCTTTAAATTTAAAGACTGGTGGTTTGCTTTACTCTCTGCCCTAAAATCACTCAATATCACCATCTCTAATAGCAATACTAATACTAATTGCATAAAAGGAGAACAATTTCCTTTATGTGAGATTTTTAATAAAACAGATTATCGCACCTTTGCTCTAGTCTTAAGAAGCAAACAACTTATGTTTCTTGACTAAATTATAACATCAGATGGTACAACACTCTTCACATTACCTGACCTCAAATTTTTAGCAGCTTGTCTGGCAATTCTCAAGCACCTGCTTAGTTTCTCAAATTACAATTATTGCTCTTATTATCACCTAACACGAGAATTATTCCTTCAAATTATCATCATCCACACACTAATAATATATACTCGATTCCTCTGATTCATATTAAAAGTACTACACACTTTGCTATAGGTTAGTATTTAACTTCCCATTCTGCTATAATCAGAAAGATACTTAGAATTGAAAATGATCTAGTTCATTTACAACATTTTAATGCATCGCCAGACCATACTTTTAAAACTTTATTGTTATCATACACTAAATATTCTCTCAACAATGATTCTTTCTTTGTTTCTTTTAATATGAGAAATTAACATTAAGCTTGCTTTGTGATTTTTCCTTTACACCTATATGCTGACATCAAGACTCCTCTCCTTCCAACTGTTGGTTATATCTGTTTTTTGTCCTCTTACATGTTTTATGAAATTACTTTATATAATTACAATTTAATTGATAATAGTACACTTAATATTCTCTCCACCTTGTCTTCTCCATCTCTCACACCTGATTAATTTTTTAATATAGAAATCTTTAATAGTTTAGATAACCTTAAAAGTCACTTCATACAATCAACTAACCTCTCATTTTATACTTATAGTTTTCTTATAACTTAGGTACTTCTTCAATCTAGAATTCTGAATGAGTCAAGTCGAGTTAAATTTAAAGATCAACTCAACTCGACTTTCTTTTTTTGAGTCGAGTCAAGTCAAATTTATTTTATAAAATCTTTCAATTTGATTTGATTCAAGTTATATAAATTTTAAACTTAACTCAATTTGACTTAACTCAATTTTAACTTGATTCGATTTTGAAAAAAATTAATATAAAAAAATGAAAAGATTGGGGGGGAGAGAAGAGCGAATTTGTTATCGTTCTTCTTGAACGATTTTTTTTATCGTTCATGTTGAATGATTTAGGTCATCATTCTTTTTGAACGATAAAAAAAATCGTTCAAGTCGAATGATTCAAGTCATCATTCAAGTTGAATGATTCATCATCGTTCTTTTTGAATAATAAAAAAAATCATTCAAGTTAAACGTTTCATTATCATTCTTCTTGAATGATAAAAAAATTATTCAAGTTGAACATTTCATCATCGTTCTTCTTGAACAATAAAAAAAATCATTCAAGTTAAATGTTTTATCATTGTTCTTCTTGAACAATAAAAAAATTGTTCAAGTTGAACAATTCATCATTATTCTTCTTAAACGATAAAAAAAATCATTCAAGTTGAATGATTCACAACTTGAAATTATTAAATATAAATAGGTATATTGCAATTTTTTGAATATGTTAAAGACTTTAATACATTCATCAAACATATTAAAATAATATTTTAATGAATATATATATTACATTATTTGTATGCTTTGCAATAATACTATATATTATTAAATTAGGATATTGTATCATATAACATACTCTTTTTATATTATACCCTCGCTTTATTATATTCTACTTATCAAAATACCTAATATCTTACAAAATACCTATGAGTATTATATAATTTTTAAATCAAGTATTTTATATTTAACCTAAGATATTTTGAATAATACTATATAGTACTATTAAATTTAAATAGAATAATTACTTTTAGCCATTAAAATCGTTATATCTCTAATTCTTATTAATATTAATTAGAATTACTATAATCTCTATCTGATATTATGATAATCTATACATAATCAGAAAGGTTTAGATAAAAATATCATCTTTATAGAACTCAATAAGATAGGTAGCTGTCATATTCATATTGTCAAATTCTCTTAGAAATTGAACTATGCCTCTATCTCTAGTAATATCTTGATTAGATAATATTGCAATAATATAATGCAGTCTATTATTATTATAATTACTTAAAGGTAGTATCTAATCTACTAATTACTGGTTAATTACTTTCTTACTTATATAAAAGCCTCTAATTTGAAGATATAAAATAATATCTATTACAGACCTATTAGTGAAGACTAAGTTTCTATTGATCTCTAGCTTTATTTATATTCACTTATTCTTTAAAATCTAATATTAGATATGATTAATATTGATTAGTAGATTGATTGATCAATTATTAATGTATATAAATATATACATCTACATATTCAGTTATATTTAAAATTCTTATGAAAATTATCTATTTTATATCATAGCTAAAACCTGAACTTATAGCTTTATAGTATAACTCATAAAAAAGACTTAATTCTTATAAACTAATATAAGAGAGTCAAGTATAATATTATATAAATTTTTAAAAAAAGAAATTTTATCCCTTAATAAAATTAGTAATATTTAAATTTAAATCTTAAAATCAGTTATATAAATTTTTTTTTTAAAAATTTATGTAATATTATATGATTTACTTATATTATAAAGTAATAAAAGCTATTAAAACTAATTTTTATTAAAAGATTTAATTTTCTTTTTTTGAAATTTATATAATATTATATGGTTTACTTTATTGCAAAATAATGAATTAACAGCTAATATTATTTATATAATAAATAATAAATTATATAAATAAATTAAAATACTTTTATTCATTAGAATTATAATTAAAAAAAATTGAATTTTTTGTGTCAAATTAATTTTATTTAATAAAGTTTATTATATTTAATTTAGATATATTATTATTTGATTAAGAAATATTAGTATTAGTTTATTTTAAAATAATATTAATAACTTTAAAAATTAAAACTTAATATTAATTTATAAATTTGATAAGCTTAATCAAATTTAAATCAAGTCAGGTTTATATTTTTGACTTTATAATTTGTGAATTATATCAAATTTGAGTTAAGTTAAATATTTAATTTAATTTAATTTAAATTTGATTTAAATGTAACTTATGATTTGATTCAAATTGACTTGAAATTTTATTTAATAATATTTTTAAAAATATAAAATTATAATATTATTAATTTATTAATAATAATTAAATATAATATTTTATAGTTATTTTATTTATAAGAAATTAATACAGTTAGTAATAACTAAGTTCTTATTATAGATTATACTGCAATAGCTACAGATTTAAGACTTAACTAAAATATAAAACTGGATGATTTTATAAGAATTTTATTATAATTAAATATATGAGTATATATACTAATATGCATTAAAAACTGATTAATTAATTTGTCAATTTATGTTGATTATACTTAAATACTAAATTTAAAAAATAAACAAATGTAAATAAAATAGAAATTTGACCTTTAATTATAGATTTATAATTAATATTATTTTATATTTTCAAATCTAAAGGTTCTTATATAAGTAAGAAAATAATTAATTAATAATTAGTAGATTAGATATTCTGAAGCTATAGTGATAATATACTATTATGGTATCATTCAATTAAGCTATTACTTAAGATAGAAATCAAGTTTAATTTCTATATAAGTTTGATTATATGAGTATAATAGTTATTTATCTTTTTGAAGATAATAACTTTTAGGATATATGTTTTGTAAATTTATTTTATTTAGAGCCTTTCTGATTATGTTTTAGAATATTATAATAATAGATAGAGATCATAGTAATTCTGATTAGTATTAGTAAAAATAAGAATGTTTGATAATTTCTATAACTAAAAGTAATCCTTTTATTTAAAATTAATAGTGATTTTGAAGATCTAGAGATCTCAGAACTTAAGTTCTAAGTGTTTATAATCTAGTGAAAATCTTTAAACTAATATTAATCAAGTAGATTATTATTAAAACTTGAATTTAATTATAACTTTAAAAGTTTAGATTAACATTAGAGATAATCCAATAGTATGCATATAATCATTAATAGATTTTTAGTGTTTAAATATTAAAATTGATTATCACTATTTAATTTACTAAAAATTTGATAATAATTAGGTGACTAATTTTATATTACATAAATAATTTAATATTTTGTCTAAATATAATTCATAAAAATATTGACCCTTATGCTACTTATGATTACATAATAAAAAATAGATAATTTAGAACTTTTATAGAATTAGCTCATAGAAAGTATTTAAAAAAAATATATATATTATTATTTAGCAATTATAAAATTAGATAAAAATAATAAAACAAGAACTGAAATATCCTTTGATAATATTCTTTCTATATTAATATCTTAAAATAAACAAGTCAGTTAAAAAGATACTAAAAATTTTCTTTTGATAAAGAAACAGTATTTTTTGATATAATAATTTTTATAACTTTTTAAAAAATCTTA
Organism: Funneliformis mosseae; assembly: GCA_910592005.1. Classification (NCBI taxonomy): domain Eukaryota; kingdom Fungi; phylum Glomeromycota; class Glomeromycetes; order Glomerales; family Glomeraceae; genus Funneliformis; species Funneliformis mosseae. Next base: position 12,915 of record CAJVPP010002465.1, read on the forward strand.
ATTTTAAATCTTAAAATTCAATATAATAAAGATATAATTAAAAAAAATTAGCTAAAATAGCAAATATTAAATTAAATAATATTACAAATTTTGATCTAATTATAATAAAATAAAATAAAAAATCTATTATAAGTAAACATATTATAGTAATTATATATAATTATATAAAAATGTAATTCATAATTATGGTAATTAATTACACATTTTTTTAAAAAAATGATAATTACATAATTAATTACAGAATGGTAAATAATTATAGAGTGGTAATTAGTTATAAAGTAATAATTAATTATAAGGTAGTAATTTATTATAAGGTAATAATTATTCATTGTAGATGTAATTAATTATAGGATGATAATTAATTATGAGATAGTAATTTATTATAGAATAGTAATTATTTATTGTAGATGTAATTAATTATAAAATAGTAATTAATTACGGAGTGATAACAAATTAGCAAATTTTATTTAAAAAAATAAATTTAAAATATTTATAATTATTTAAATAAAATACCTATTAATTTTAAAGAAATTATTATAACAAAGTAAAAATCTGATTTTACCTTTAATTTAAGTATATGATTAATATTTTTATTAATTTTCATTTTGGATAACAATGACATCTTAGAATATGAATTATTTATGTAACTATAATCCATTTCAGATCAGATTATAGATGAGGGATGAAATCCTTTAATAACAGTCAAAACTTAGACGAAACTATATTAAAATCATAATAAGGGATACGACGAAACCCATTTGATATGACGAAAGTTAAAACTGTTGAAACTATATTAAAAACATAGAAAAGAGTATGACAAAATTATTTTGAGAAGGTTTCGGCAGGCATCTATAGATTAGATAGTCTAAAAATTCTAGATCAGTCTAAAAGGTAAGTTAATATTAATAATTTAATTAGAAAATTTTTACAATAAAACTTACTTCTTTAATTCAAAAATTCTACTGTTTAAAAGTTTTAAATTAGCCTACAAGATAAAATAATATTATATATATTTTTTTTAAAAATTAATATAATAGGACTTACCTTTAATCTAAGTTTAAAGATTTCAGATTCTATAAAAGGTAAGCATGTTTATTAGCTTACTTTTTAATTTTTTAAAAAAAATTTCAATACCTTTTTTTTATATAGAACTTACTTCTGAATTTAAGACTTAAAGAGCTCTAAAACCTACAAAAAGATAAGCATTAGTTGATCTTTTTTTTCTTTTTATTTTTTTTAAAAAATAATCTTACACCTTCCTCTTTTTCATAGGAACTTACCTTCAATTTCTAGACTTAAAGAAACTACAGACTTATAAAAAGATAAGTGTATATGAGTTTTTTCTTTATTTTTTATTTTTTTAAAAAAAAATCTTATACCTTCTCATCTCTTTTCATAGAAACTTATCTTTAAATTTTAAGATTTGAAAAGCTTCAGAACCTACAAAAAGATAAATTTTAGTTAGTTTTTTTTTTTTTATTATTTTTTTTAAAAAAAATCATACTTTTCTCTTCCTCATAGAAATTTATCTTTAATTCTTAGACTTAAAAACTTCAGATTACAAAAAGGTAAGTGTTAATTATTTTCTTATTTTTATTTTTTTTAAAAAAAAAATCTTATACCTTTTTCTTTACTCTCTATAGAAACTTATACAGTCATACCTTAATATAACGAAGTTGCCGATCCAGCCAATCAGGACTTCATTATAAAAATCTTCATTAATGTTATAACAAATTATGTGAAATGTATACCGAATAATTCATTATAACGTTAACGAATTATTCGTTATAGTAGATGATTACTGATTTCATTATACAAATATAATTTTACTATTTCCAGAAATATTTTCACGTTATT
>CAJVPP010002466.1:0-14770 GCA_910592005.1 Funneliformis mosseae
TTAGCTAATATTTTTTACTAGTAATTAATTTCATTCGCGAGATATCGTTTAAATTATTATCTCAAATATTATTTTAGTGCCATATTCGAAAACATTACCATATTTGAAATCACGTGTGGCATTATATTTATTTATTTTTTTAAAAAAACAAAGGCGACGCAAACTGGTAATTATGGTTTACATAACCCGGCCGGGTCAGTTTTTGTTAAATTTAAAATTTTTTGTAAATAAATTAAAAGCCGGTTGCCGTGTCAATCTTAAAAATTTTATGCTATGTAAACCATAAAATCAAGTTTGCATGGAATTAATTAATTTAATCTAAATCTTGCGAGATTCGAATTCGTATCATACTGTCGAAAGTTTGAATCTCTTTTTGAATTTTTCGAACGGAAACCATGCCCAAGGATTCAACATTATCGATTTAGAATTTTAATAAGAGAAATCTTGATGAAATTAATAAAGAGAATTTGCACGATGGATTGAAAAAAAAAGTACGCAAAAATGTAATTAAAAAAAAAAAAAATTTTTAATAAACACTTTGGCGCTTATTTAATGTTTTGAAACGTAAATATAATGCTAGATCTTTTTTTAATAGACGAAAATTTTATGTCTTGAATGGATGTTAAGTAGAATTTGCGTCATAAAACCTTATTGAAATAAGATCGTAAAACTAGTTTTTAACATGTAAATTCTCCGTCATGAACCGTAAAATTAAAACATTCCCACTAATATTAAATTATAGGTCATATGGTTTTGATTAATTATACCCGCTAATTATTAATTAATTAATCAAGAAACAATTTATTAAGAATTTTTTTAACTTTCTTCAATGACATTTCGACGCAGCCACCTAGAATTTGATAATCAAACCAACCTTTCCTCTTAAATGATTTGCTCATGAAAGACCATCTAAATAATCAGATTTCTCAACGTATATTGTATTGTCTATTGCTTTGAACGTTTCATAATTTGAGTCCTTCAATATCCGAAGCATGTTCAAAGTTACTTCAATTTTTTGTAGAAATTTGCATCATCCCGTAGTGGCTGAGATATGCAAACGTGATTTTCAGCCAAGAGGCTTGTTTTGGGCTGGGACTAGGAATTAACATACGGCCCGTTGTAGTTGCTGCGCGCCTGAGCAGAATTAATCCAGTAGCCTCATTTATTAGATAGTACAGTACCTATGAATTAGCTTTTTTTTCCTAGCCACCCATGGCTTCTTCCTTTTCTTAAAACTAATCCTTTTATAAATATTTCCATTTTTTGAAGGGTTCATTTGAATAATTTCAATATTGTAAAATATACAAAGGAATAAAAATTCAATTTCAAGAAAAAAGCTATAAATTGAATGAATTTTTGTCATGGCCCAAATTTTTTTGTTCTATTTAATAAAATGAAATTATTGTTACACACATTAATTTTCGTGTTGATCGCATTATCATCAGCTAATTCACTCGACACAAAGAATGAAGATGCATGTGCGAGAATAGCAATTGAATATCAAAAATCTAACAAAGATCCAGAATTTAGCGCAAATTATTCCGATGTGAAAGCATGCCTTGAATCGTTTCCTTATGATAGAGAGATAGCCGAAAGCGTATGTAAATAAATACGCGTCGTAATCTTTTGAAAGAGGGATGGTGCACTGATAATTATTATTTTTTTTTTTTTGTGATTTCTTTGCAGACGATCGAAACGATAAAGAAAACGTATCAAGCATTTTTTGTTTATTTATCAAAGGCTAAAGAAGAACCTCAACAAGGATATTCATTTAGAGCAGTTGATTTGATTAAGGAACTGGATGCACTATTGTTAAAGAATTATACATCGGAGTATCAATTCATGGTTAATAAATAATCTCTTTTAACATTATTTTTTTTTCGCGTATTTCTTTTTTGAAAAATAATTTTCAATTTTCCTTAATTATTTCAGTCAAAAGTAAAATCATTAATAGATGAATTGAAAGATGTTCACACGGAATTTTATCCATTATGTTACATATTGGCATTCGGTTATAGTCAGCAACTTTTATTATATTCAGTAATTAACAATGATGATGAGCAAATCATCAAGATATTCGATGATGAAATAGATAATAGCCACATTGATTGTGAGGTGACACACATTGATGGAAGACCTTCAATGGAAGTTATAAAAGAATTTGCGGATACAGTGCTCAATCTTTCAAAAGATGCAGGTGTGAGGTTCAATGAAGCACTAGTAGCATTAAAAAATAAAAATAATAATAACGGTGACAGAATCATCTCTGCAAGCAAATTCACGTCAAGAATTTTGGGCAGCTTACTTCCAGAGAAATCATCAATAGAGTACACTCTTGTATGTGCAAATGATGTAAAAACAAAATTTGTAAGAGAATGGAAGATTGGATCGTTGTATTATGATAGGTTTAATACATCAGAAGATTTTCATAATGAATTATGTCAAGTAAAAGAGGTTCCAACAATTCGCTCTGATGAAATTAGTAAAATGTATGAAGAAAAAATTTATAATCAACCAATGAGTGATGTTGAATTAGTTTATGTAACTATAATAGCTTCTTTTTATATATTGAGTGATAATAAGACAGGGGTTGTGGTAATTCCAACAGTCATAACGCCAGACAATGAAATTGTAAATGAAATGTTTGAATTGCAAATTGGATTTGATTTATTAGAAGATAAAGGTGTAACAAAAGTATGTAATAATATAATTTAAAGATTAAATTTATAAAAAAAAAAATTCCTTAAGTAACCCTTGCATTGCATATTTCGATAGATCGTACTGGATTTTCATGAGAATGGAGGAGGAGTCATAGAATTAGCACTATTCTTCGTTTACTTATTGTTTCCAGATTCTAGTCCTGATTTCGACAACGATATGGTGGTTAGCGAATTGTCACGAGCGGCTCTCGAAGCAGCATCATCACAACCAAATGCTGAACAAGTAATAGGTGAATTAACCATGCCTCCATTAGACCTAGGTGCTAAGGATTTATTAAGATGGGCCGCAAAGACAGTGAAAAGCATATTCTCGCCAACTTCATTTTTTGACATTTACAATTACGAGGATCCAAATGCAGAGAATCATTTTCGCACGGTAGAGGAATTTATTGGTAATCACACATACATAAGAGGAGGAACTCCTACATCATTTACATCGAAATTTATAGACAGAGATATACAAGAATTTAGTCTATTTGTTAAATTGTTATCAGGAAACATTAATGAATATAAATGGAAAAGTGAAGATATTATTATATTAACAAACGGATTATGTGGGTCATCATGCTCATTGATTACTCATCGTATGGCCGAAAAATTTAATGTGAGTACAATTGCCGTTGGTGGTTTCAAAGATACGCCATTATCCTATGCTTCATATCCCGGTAGTCAGGTTCTTGATTTTGATAATATACACAATGAATTAGCTCTTAATGGATTATTACAAAATGAAACGTTAAAAGATTTAATCCCTCAACCATTTTTGTTTCCTGCAATATTAAGATTTACGTTCAAAGAGATTTATGACATAGTAAATAAAGATAATATATTAGAATATACTTATAAACCTGCCAAACATAGATTATATTATGATGAGAAAAGCGCGAGGGATCCTAGTAGATTATGGTTAGAAGCTGTTAAATTTTTTCCTAATAAGGCAAATTAATTAATTAGTTATTTTTTAATTATAAAATATTCTGTAAAACTTTGTATAGAACTAAGCATTTATTTATCGGTGCTGAGGCCGTTAACTCAATAAATTTCTTTCGAATTACGTAGTATAAACGTTAAATAAAAACGTAATTAAGATCGATTTTTGATATTAATAAATTTTGAATATTTTCAAAAAATTTTGATCATTTAATATTTAGTATCATAGGTTAAAAGCCAATTAAAATGTTGCAACCAATTAGAAACTTTTTCTACTTATTTATTTTTTTTTTTTTTAAAAAAAAAAAATAAATTAAGGTAATTAGAAAATTTTATAATCATTGAGCTGACTAAAAATTAGGTTTTTTTTTTTATTGTAAATGAATTAATTGTTAACTGGATGGATATTTTCCTAATTTTGAACAATATTCCACATTAATTCATTTATTCACGTTTTCAAATAAAGCCGTTTAATCATAGACAAAGACTTAAAGCGGCGCAGTAATTGTGGACTTAAAAAATAATTTACCCAGTCTAATAATAGATTATTTCATGCAATTAAATATATAATATATGTAGCATGCATGTGCATCTGTATACAAGGCGTTCCATATGCTCTCATTGTAATTAAAAAATTGAAACGGAAAATATCAATCAAAAATTCACGATTCAGCTTTGCATAATTCGTTTATCGATACAACGATAACAAAAACTTTAATTTCCGAGGATCGCGAATCACGTGAAATCAACGATATTAGATCAAAGTTTAAAAGGAGGATATATATTAATAATGAAATGACAACAGGAATAAAGGAATTTGTCCCCATAATCTCGGTACTAAAACTAATAAACTGGAAGCATTTTTTCCTGCAAAAATTAATCAATATAATTAATATAATTTTAAATTAAACACTAATATGTCCTAATTAATACCTACAATTAGTAAGTAATACTTTTATCACCTGAAATACTATTGTATCTGATAACCAAAAAATCAAAATAAAAAGGTAATATCTTAAGCTACTTTTCCCGAGAAAGTAATCCCATTCTTTAATTACAAGAGATAATAGTTCTTTTCTCTTGCTGAATAGTGCGAGTTGGATTAAAGAATTATATTTTTTAAATTATTTTACTGAACTAATAATTCTTTAGAACTTTACTTTTAGCCATAACAGTTTAATAAAGCAATCACTGCATTAGAAAGAGAAAGCCAAACGGTTATTGCAAATAGACATGCTAAATTAGAGAAAGACCAAAAACAAAATACAAGAATATGCATAAATGTAATTTATGTGAAAGAGTTTTCTCACAAAGAGGAAATCTTACACAACATTATAATTGACTCTACCCATATATCCAACAATTATGAATATTAAATTGGATATAAGATCAGCAATACAAAAATCAAAAATCATTTCGACCTTCAGATAATAATCTTGATATTAATGCTGAAGAAAATAAAATTATTAGGACGAATAATTTTTCATTATCAGATGATCAAAATTCATCATCACAAATTTCACATTTTGAAAATGATAAAAGTATCAATGATGATAAAGATGATGAAAGGATCAAAGAGGATGATGATGTGAGGATCAAAAAGGATGAAGGGATCGAAGATAACATAAGTAAATTATCAAAAAATAGTGATAAAAGTAAAAGTTCTTTTGGAAATATTGAAGATTTTTATAACAGAAGTTATATTACTATACTTGATGATTTAAGTAAAAATTATAAATAAGAAACTATTATGTAACCAAGTGAGACATATAAGAAATTTATGACCACTGTAATACAGTATTATATTTCAGATGCAGCATGTGATATAATGTCTAATAAAAAAGAATTATACTGAATCATTATCTGCTTCTATGTGCAAAGGACGAACATATATGGACAAAATAAATATTAAGGATCTTCACTTAAAAATACAAGATCTCATTAAATTTGAAGAAAAAATTTATAATTTATAATATTATCTAATTATTGATGCAATAAAGAGCTTATATCTAATCGTAATTTTGTAAAGAATTTTTTCTTGATTATAAAGAGGAGTGGAAATCTTGTAATATATGTATAAAATTTTAAAAATTCTTATTATCATAAAAAAACTAATAAATGGTATTTTAATAAGGATAAAATGTGATGCGTATTTATTCAGAATAAAATACTGCTAAATGATGGTGCGAAAAAGAATTACCTTTTAGTAAAGTTCTTGCAGTAATGTTATATATTGATAGTCTTACATTTGATACATATAGGCGACATTCAAAATACCCAGTATTTTTAACACTTGATAATATTTTTAACTAGCGTTAAAATTTGCTTTGTTAGCTTTTTACCACAATTAAGTACTAAAGATAATAAATTTTATAAAATTAAGAAATTTAAACAATATAAGTGAGATTTGAAACAATATGTTCTAAAATATTTGCTAGACCCACTTCTTCAAAAAGAAGGCATCTATTTAGCAATAAATAGAAAGATTGAATACTTTATTCCACATATATTTACTATATTAGCTGACATATTAGAAGTACAAAGCATTAGTTATACTTATTAATCATATTGTATATTGTGTTCTTGCTATAAATGTCTTATGCCAGAAGATCAATTAAATAACATGCATGTTGATAAAAATTCTATCATTTTATGAGCTCATAAAATATGAATGCAGTTGTTTTTTCTCACAATACTGCAAAATATTCCATTTATGAACAAAAGAATTTTTTCTAAAAATTTAAATAAAATACAAATATTTAATAATTTATTTATCTTTATTTTTAATTTATTTAAATTAATATGTAATTTATTTATTTTAGAATGATGAACATTTATGATACAGTAGCTTTAGACTATATGCACTTATAGGAAATAGATTTATTTTCCTATATACTTAACTTTACAAGGAGATTATTATATATCTATCTGACTATAATATTATTACAAAATGGATGATCGATTGATCATTATCATACTATTTAGTGGATTAAAAATATTGCATAATGGGTATCAACAAGGGGCAAAATTTACTGAAACAGAAATGTAAGACATTATAAAAATAATTATATTTGTATTAGATAAGCTTTATACAATTGATGATAAATTAAATATCAAAGTAATACAAAATATATATAAATTGATTGTAAAAGATTAATTCAATGCTTTATAAAATTTGTCAAGATATATATAATATCTAGAAAAAAAAAATTTAATGAAAATGAATCAAATGAGTTTGAGATTTTTTTTTTAAAATCATTAAGTTGTAATTTATTACACTTAACTTTTATATTAATATAGCAAGAAATTATTAAATGGATAGATGATTTTATCAAACTATTTAATCATTTTCATAAAGTGAACTTCACCTACGAAAATTGCACATACAGTGTGTAATGAAAAAAATGGCAGTAACAAAAAGCAATATATCTCAAAAACTACCTATCCGATTTGAATGAATTTAAATTTATTTAAAAGCCGATCAATTCCTTTATTAGATAAAAAAATTTCAATATGATATTCTATCACCATTTTTTTCTAAAACTATTTCACATCTGGTTTTCATAGACATAATCAAATTATTCACTGTTGATTAAGGAACTGCATCCCATTCTTCAACCAAAAATTTGGTCAATTCATTAATATTTTGAGGCATCCACTTTTCAACATTATTTTTAACGATCGCCTACATATTTTCAATAGGATTAAGATCTAGACTATTGGATGGCCAATCAATAGTACAAATTGAATTTTTAGCAATAAACTCCTTTACAATACGTGAAGTGTACTTCAAATCATTGTCTTGTTACAAATGCTAGTTTCTTCTATACATATTTCTTATAGCAGGTAGAAGCTAGTTCTGCAATATACTTACATAAAATGGTCCATCCATGATATTAGTGAAACAAAAGAGAGGTGTTTTTCCTTTTTTTGAAATCCCTTTCTATGCCATCACTTTTTGACGAGATTTTGGCAACCTTCAGATGGGTCTTTTACTATTTTTATGCTATTGACTAACCTTATTTCGAAAAAGATCAAATGCTGTCTCATCAGTGAATATTGTCTGATCCCAATTGTCATTTAAATATGCTTGTGTCCATACTTTTCATATTTCAATATGCTGATTTGTGAGCATCGGAGTTGCTAATGGGACAGAACTTTCATATCCTTTTTTTTCATATTTCTCTAGATGGATTCATGTGAAATGGAAATATTATAGGTATTTTGTATTTTTGCAGCAAGTTGACAGGTCAAAATTGCAGTATTTTTATGCATATGTTGCCCAATAGCCTGGGATAATTTGTGTAACCTTTAATTTCTGACTATTATTACACCGATGATTGATATTACCTATTTCTCTAAGCTTTTTAAGATTACGCTTAATAGTATGAAAGGAAATACCAGTTTTTTTGTATTTCCTTTACTGAATTAATACTATTAAGCCAATAATGTCGAATTGTTTGTCTTTGAGCTTCTAATCTTATATTAACTATCATTGCAAAGAAAATAACATAAAAATAAACAAAAATAAACAAAAATTTACTTTTAAAAACGCGTTTTTCTAAATTTGAAAATATTAAATTAATGATTTGTTTATGATTGACATTATAAATTTCTATGTTTTATTTGTAAAAAAATATTATTTTATCAACTACCATTTTTTCATTACATACTGTATAATAATATTATACTATTTCTACTAAAGATGGTGTTGCAACATTGTGACACTTATTTGTCACCTGTTGCAACTTAAATTTTAATAATGTTGCAATTTGTTGCAACATTGTGATGCCTATTTGTCACCTGTTGCAACTAATTGAGGTGCCATCTTTAATTTCTACTATTAAATGCTATAATGTAATTAATGGATTAACCACTAAAACTTATAAAATATTACATAAAATTGAATAAAAAATCCATATAGAATATCTAATAAAATGAATATTCTTAGTCAAATAATCAAAATTGTAAGTTATTATTAATTTTAAACAATCTGTTTATTTTTGTTTAATTTTCAAAAAAATTAATGATAATGTTTTAAACTAAATATTAAATTTGCTGACAAATAATTACAATTAGATCAAAAAATTAACTATTTTAAAGTTAGATTATATGTGATCTTTATTGTAAAAACTACCTATTAGTGAATTAGTTAATCTTGAGTAAAAATTAAAATATAAAAAAGACATAGATGATTTATATTAAAGGAATGCAAAATTTAATTTATTATTTAGATATTTTTTTAGATAAAAAGTTAAATATTTCAGAAAATAAAAATATTAACTTAAAAATTTATGTATCTGGAATATTAAAAAATAGAGAAATTATATATACAATTAGTAGATTTTATAAATAACTCAAATTTAATGATGTTGCAGTTGTAATAGATAATGTTAATTATTTAATAGATAATAAAATGTGTTATGAAAAAATAAGTTATATAATTAAAATTTATATATATTTTAAATTTTAATTAATTAATTATATTTGTTATATTTATTGTATTTTAGGTTTTAATGCTAGCTGAAATTTTATTATCTTCTTTAAGTTTACCAGTTGCATTAATTCATTGGTATAATTATTATTCTAAATGATATTCTATAAAATATGAGTATATACATTTAAAACTTGTGAATTCCTATGACATAATTCCTTTTGATACTATTGTAGGATTAACATATAATAAAATATTTTAATTATCAAAAATGAATACTCTGTAAATAAATTTTATTTTATTAATAATAGCTAAAATTTATTATTAATTATTATTTATATTATAAATATAGTAAAATTTATATAATTAAAAAAACTATAAAACTTCTTAAATAATCTTATAATTTAGTTAAAAAAGTATGTGTTTCTTTTATGAATTTTAAAGATAAAATACTTTTAAAATAATAACATGATTTTATTTTAAAGTAAAATATTATTTTATTAGATAAATCAAGTACTATTATTTTAAATTTTATCAATAATTTATTGATAATCTAGAAAATTTAGATTACAATATAAAATTTATTGATTAAACAAATTTAATATTGTTCTTAATCTATAATCTAAATTTTTTAAATTATCAATAATTTTTTAAAATTATAGTATTATATAATAATAACATTAATTTTAATGTTAAATTAGAATAATAAAATTAGATAATTTTTGTAAAATTTTAGTTAAAAATTATGTAAATTTAAATAAATTGTTAATTATCCAAAAAATTTTAATTAGTAGTAAACTTATAGATAAATTAAAGTAAATAAAGAGTAATTATCTAAAAATTATAATTGAAAATTGTATTTCTTTCTGAAATAAAAAATTTAAAATTACATAAAAATTTAGTAATTTTATTGAAATTATAATTATTAGATAATCTTTATAATTATAATGTATAAAATTAGAATTATGATTACAATTTATAATTATTAGATAATTTTAACTAAATAGTATTACTTATTATATATAAAATATTTCAAATCTCTGATATATATTGATATAATTTTATATAAATTTATAAAGATCTTTTTCTTTTTTTTTAATTGTTAAAAATTTATTTTACAATTTTTTTTTATATTTTATTAAAAATGCTAAATATAATTAAATAAAATAATAATAAAGTTTAACTTTTGATTAATAAAGAAGAAGTAGAAATTTTAAATATTGAAATATGCTTAAAAGATCAAATTACCTTTTTAGAAAGAAATTGTGAAAAACTTAAAATAGAATTTTTTTTGCAAAAACCTGTTAATTTTTAAAATATATTATAAATATTTTTAAAATATATGATGCAGAAAGTCTATACTTAACAATATATATGTAATATTTAAAAATCTTTTAACTTTTTACAATGATAAATTTAGAAAAAATAAACTGGTAACTTTATTCTTTAAGATAAGTTTTATTAAATTACCAATCAGTTTTTCAAAATAAGTTCTATATAAAAAGTTATAGGTATTTAAAATTGTATAATTTTCATATGATTTTTCTGAATTTGAAACATATATTATTGATTGAAATTTATGATAATTCTAGCTAGAATTATGGTAATTAATCATAATGACAGCCTAAATTCCAAAAAAATGATTAATATCTCATTTTTTTATTGATTAATTACTAATCACATAATAAAAAATTCACAAAAAAATTTAAATCATTATTAAGTTAAGACTTTTAGCACTATATTAAATATATTGCAAACATATTCTATTAACTCTTATGTAACTTGATATTAATAATATATTTAAAAATATGATTTTAGCAATATATAGTTGAATTTTTATATAGTCATACTTTATATAAATATACTTCTTTATAATTATCTAATTTTGAAAAATAAAATTAAATAATAATAAATTACCTCTATATAGTCATAAATTAATTATAACATAAAATTTTAATTATTTTTAACGATGTGATACTATTATATATTTTAAATTAAAATTATACAAATATTAAAAAATAAAAGTAAAATAAAAAATAAAACTATAACTATCTCCTGTAGCTCTATTTTAAACCTATTAAAATTAACCAATCACTAGAAAATCTCTCTAAAAAAATCCAAAAGATCCATATTTAATGATTTAATCTTCAATCAAAAATTTAAATAATATTATCAATATTCATTAAAAATCTAACTAAGAGAATATTTTAAAGCTAAAGTACTTTAGCTTTTCTAATAATTATTAATTGTAGAAACATAATATAGAATAATAGAATTTTTTAATCTATCATATTGCTTTTTCATCTTTATCAAGATATCTTTTTCTTAATAGTTTCTGTATATCTTAAAATTTAAATTTGATCATAAAATGCTAGTATAAGAAAATTTGTTATTTGAATTATTATATCTGTAATATTAATAAAAAAGAAGACCCTTATAAAATATAAAATATAAAGGATAAGATGATTTCTTTTAATATTTGAATGCAGAATTTTTTGTATCCAAAAATTCAAATAGTAATTATTTAATATTATTATAAACTCTTATTTGTTCTTCATTTATTTTTAATTTAAAAAGAACATAGGTATTTAGAAAGTCTTTTATAGAGACACTAATATTATTGATGATAGTCTTTCTTTCTGAGCAAATTTATAGGTGATTGTAATATTCTTTAGATATTTGTATATCATGCATAATTAAACTTCATATAATTCTAAATGTCTGACTGCTAATTTTAAGATTGTAAGTAATTTGTTAATAAGTGTTTTAACCTTAAACACTTTTTCTTTTTTATACAAATGAAATAGCTTTAAACAAATTATTATTATTAATATTAAAAACTTCTAATAAATTTTTCTAGTGAATTTTTAAATTTTTATTAAAATCAGTTAAATTAGAATTCCTATTTAGATTTAAAAAAAAAAAGAAAATTATAATAAGGTATTCAAATCTTTTTAAAACTTTCTTGAAGAATATTCTATTAGAATGTTATTATAGTTTAGGTAAAGTTGTATATTCTCAAAAGCTATGAGATTAATTATAAGAGAAGGTTGTGATGTATTCTTTTTAATTAATTTATTAGTTTTATCATTATAGAAATCTCCTGATTGTCTCTTAATTTTGACTAATTTAACTGAAAGTTAAAGATCAGAGCAACTCCTTTTTAATAAAACTAATATATTATATTTTAGAACCTTTTTTCTAATATATATAGTGAGATTTGTATTATTAACAAAATTATCAAAACTATCTATAACTACTTGACTATCTAAAAATACTATTACTTTAGCTTTTAAAGGATATACTATAAAAGTAAATAAAAAAGTAAAAAGTTCTGCTCTGATTGATGATAAAATTGATTAATAAAATAAAAAAAGATAATTAAACCTTATTTATTATGTCTAGAAAATATTAACTAAGACCTATTTTACAATTATTAATTATTGAATTAATTAAGAAGCCATCAGTATAAAAAGTTAGGATATTGTTAAATATCAAGGAGTTAAATATAAAAATAGCTGATCTTGATAAAAGTTCTCTATAATATAGTTTTTGATTAATTCCTTATTAAGTATATGATATAAGAATGTAGGTAAATTAGTGATTAAATAAATATTATTTTATTATAAGGTGACTTGTTATCTAATTGATCTTTTTCTAATTAATAGTTGTATATATTTAATTAAAGATCAGGTAAATAATCTATAATTTAATGTATTTTTATAGGGTAAATTAAATTTGATACTTTAATTATTACTATTTTGTTCAATTTCTATCTACAAATATAAGAAAAATTAAAGATAGAAGTAAAAGTCTTGGTCAAATTATAGGGGAGGGTTTTTGCAGAAATCAAACAAAGTGGTCTATTTATAATATATTTATTATACAGTCTTATTGATTTATTATTTAAAAAATATTTAATAAAAGGTGAGCATCTGCTTTAATATAATATTAAATTATGATAGTATCTTGATCTTTAAATTTTTTTACTATTTTACCAATAATTGATATATCTAAAAAGAAATGATAAGCTGTAATATATTTCTTTTATTATTGTTATTTTAAAATCTATAAATTATTATCTATATCATTATTATTATTAGACTATAATCTTTAATATTTTAGTTTTATCATCTTTTAAAACTAAGTTAGTAACCAGATTATAAAAATTATTAATATTCTCTTATCTTTTTATATCATTATATAAAAATTTATTTAAATATCTTTTCAATTTAGTAAATAAATATAGTTTTTATTTAATAATTAACCTATAAAGAATAGACTATATTTTGTTAATATAAAAAAATATTTTTCTGAATCTTTAAAAGAGATAAGAAAGTCTAATGAAATAGAATCTTCTATAATTTTATTGGTAAAAATGGGATCAGTGTTTAGAGTAATTTTCATATTGTTATATTTTAATAGACTGATTGTTATACCTATGATATTTTTGTAAGAAGTTCTGTCAAAATCTTATTTCAGTAGTTAAGAGAAGAAACATGTAATGAGAAATTAGATTGTAGTTAAAATAATCTTATTTTTGATATATGTAATATTATATAGTGATTTTGAATTAAATTGATAAAATAAAACTGTTAATAAAACTTTTAGTTGCTAAGATTTAAAGGTTATTGAGATTACATTCAACTCTTTTTATAACAAATTTTGATATTATAAAATTTATAATACAACAGATTTCAGTGTCAGATAGATTTTAAATATAAAAAAAAACTTTACTATACTAAATTTGTTAATTAAAAATTTATACAAATTAAAGTTAGAAGAATTTATATATAAAATAATCCTTTTTATAACAAAATTATTCTATGACAAATTTTTTTGAAATAATGAAGTTTTGCTTAAAATGAATTTTATTAGATTTATGTGTATAAAATTTGTAATTCTTTGTATCTAGTTTATTTAATAAAATTAATAATGAATAAATATTTTTATTACGCATTATATTTTGTATTTTATAATTTTTTTATACATTTATTTCTTTATATATCAAAAGTAAATTTAAAAAAACAACTTAATAAACTTACTAATAAATAAGATGAATCTTTAAAAAAAATAAAATCTTTTACAGTTGCATTAAAGGTTCAGGCGAAACCTGATAATTACATCTGATCTAAATCTGAAATCTAGGCGATATTAGTTACGCCTCAACAAAAAATTTCTGAAATATCCGATTGAGTCTGATACTGCCCAAATCCTAAATTCAATCTGAATTAATTAAAATTCTCTGAAACTTAATTATTCACGTGAAAATCAAATATATAACATTATTGGTAAAACAAACATTAATGCATTCGCATCTTACAAAATAGAGGCTAATTCAAGTACTTTAACCAATGATACTTCATTGCCTAAACGAAAAGTTGGTGAAAAACCTAAATCAATAGTTTGGGAAACATATATTTAATAAGGAAAGCAAATTTCAAAAGGTCATTGAAACGCAACATGTAATTTTTGTGGAGCCTTTTGGTATAAAGGCTCACCAGCAACTCTTGAAGATCACTTAGGAAATTTGTGTGTAAAAGTTCTGGCAGAGATTTGGGACTTTTTTTTAGAATGTTTAGCAATAAAAGCAGGTGAAACTAGTGAGCCTTCTTCAAAAAAACGAAAAATTGATTACCAACCATTTCAGCCAACTCAAACAAAACTTTCTGATTATATTGAAAGT
>CAJVPP010002467.1:0-14768 GCA_910592005.1 Funneliformis mosseae
TTCTAAAGAATTTGGCTGTAAATAAAACTGCAAATCAGCGTCAACTGGTCTTTTTTTGAAATAATCATCGTAATCCTATATTATATTAGGATCATCACCTGAGATATACAGAATATCAGCTTTTGCTTCAGATCAATTTATATTTCTCTGATTTGCTTTTGATTCATATAAACAAATAGTAAAACCACCATCATTCTTTTTCTTAAAATTTGATGCTAATAATTTATAATGCTCGCCTCCTCTAAGCAATAAAAAAATTGTATTTCTGAAAAAAACACGATATAATAACCCTTCTGGTGTAAATTTATCCAAATGAGGATGTTTAAAAATCATAGCAACTTCACTTTCACTTAAAGGAAAAGCAGCTCTTTGTTTACCTAATCCCTGCCTTGCAAGTTGTTTAAATTTTCCATTAATTACTTGCTATAACTTATAGAATTTCTCTTAATTTAATATATTTACTTGATGGATTACAGAATGTTCAAATAAATGTCATGCAATAGCATAAACTCTAACTTTGACAGATTGTGCTTTATAATCTTTTCCATTAACTGTTCGTATTGCTACAATAAATTTAATGATTTGTTTTTCAAATTCCTTTTCGTTATTAATTTCTTCAATTTTTTCATTTAAATTTATATATTTTCAAAACTTTTCTAATTAAATAATTCAATTGTTGGTAGATTTATCAGTTGAAAACCAATGGTTAGAATCAACTATTGCTTATATTTCTTTAATACTGGATTTACTGTATTTAAAAGTTGGCTAATAAAAATAAAATTTAAATATTGCTAAATATTGTTTAAAAATAAATAACTTTAAAGATAATATATACTTTTACAAATGGTTTTTGTTTTACTTTTGGTATAATAAAAAATGTATAAATGATAAAAGGAAGGGAAAAGAGAAAAGAAAAAAAAGCAAATAAAATTTTATCATGATCAGGACTGAATAATTATATCGTAACTTCATGTATAATCGTTAATTACTTTACAGTTTACATAAACTATATTTAATTGGTTAGAATTTTGCCATATAATAGCAAAATTCTAACTAATTAAATAAACTCCCATGAACTGTGAATTAATATCTGATAACCTGTAAAGTTACTATTAATAACAGCATGTAAACTTACAAAATTTATCCATTTAAAGTAAGTGCAAAAGTTTTAATCTTATTACGTTTATCATTAATAAGTTGAAAAATAAGCTGAAGATCAAAGGTATTGACTATAATGACCAGTGTTATAGTGATGATAATAAGGAGAGTACAAAAAATTTGATTGCTACCATTTTATGTATGAGTTTCTATTTGATATTAATATAATAATTGATATTGTAGCTTTTAAAGGTAGCTCAACGAGGGTATTTATAAGGATAAGTAGTAATAAACTTTATAAGCTAATATTAATAAATAATTTGTATAATCATAAATAATAGTATAAAATTTACCTTAAAGTCAAACTCAATGAAGGATTTTTAAAAAGTTGATGTTAATAAGACATATAAGCCAATACTCACAAATATTTTGCAAAATCATGAATTATTATGCAAAACTTATCATATAAAAAGAATATTTTTTAAAGCAATAAGCCTTATAAATTACTCATAAATAATACTTTGAGTATTTGTATATGTGTCATTGACTGCGTCTAACTTAACGTTAATTTTTTTTATTGATTGTGCAAATGTAACATTTTCACCTTTAATTAAAAATTATTAAATCGTTAGAATTTTTTACAAATAGGCTTTGCTTTTATCTTTATTTTAGATAGGGATTTCAATTAAGGGCTATTACAGAGGGAGACCTACACTATGTATTTTTATAAGCCAATCAAAAGCCTCATCTAATATATGTTTATTCAAAAGATTAAAAAAATACTTCAACTTAAACTAATTTCAAATCTATCTAACTTTTAAGTTTAGTAAACTAAAATTTTGCAAAAAATAATAATAGTTAAATATAAATTAAATACTTTTTGACATATATTTAACTATTACAAAATTTATGAATAGAATTATAAGCATTTTACAGATAATTTGAAATTTTTGGTATTTTTGTAATAATACTAATATTATAATTTTAGCAAATGAAGATTGTATAATATGTAATAAATTATATTAAAATGATTCTAACAAAAAAGCAAACTTTTTATTAAAATTGTATATTGTATAAACGTAAAATAAAAAATATAAAATCTTTTGACCTAATCATATGATTCCAAGAATATAAATTATTAATATAAATCAATATATAAGAGAGGTTTTATAATTTGATCTACACCAATATACTCTTATTAGTGAACTTATAAAATTATAAAATTCCAGTTATCCTAATATAATTATCCCAAAACTAATTATAACTAACTACTTAACTTATTAACTTAGTTAATTGTTTTTAATCTAACTATTGAGATTATGAAGTTCCTATCCTATTTATTAAAATTCTTGATTTACTTCTATTGTTAATTAAAGATAAAGTAAGATTAAGAAACTATAGAAACATTATAAATATTATTAACTTTATTAATAAGTTTGACTAAATAAATCTTTTTAACTATATTAACTTATTTAATCAAGTTCATTTTATTAATGACATTATTACCATTTTCATTATTTTTATATTTTCGACTATTTGATTATTAGACTGTAATTAAATAATTATGGTTTTATTTAAAAGAGATATATAAAATTCTTTTTAATTCTTTTTTTTTAAAATTATCTAAGTTCAATAAGATTATACTTATTTATTTTCTTGTAATTATTTTTTTTTAAAAAAAAAAACTTGATGATGCAATATTTTATTATAGAAATCAAATTTAATATAAAATACATAAAAATCTTAAAACAAATACAAAAGTAGAAAAATAAAAATTGCTACCTAATATTCATTACTAGAGAATTAGTTCTCATCAGATTAACTGGTTATCCTGTTTAATTTTGATTATAAAGATTTACTGAACAATCATCAATACTAAACTGTATAAAAGGAATCATTAAAGCAACTGGTTATTACTGATCTAAGAAGAAGGATCAATATCAACCATATTTGTAAGAATTATAATTAAAGTGTTATATTCTAAGATGTCTGTATTATCAGTTAATAAAGTGTTAGAGAAGCTATTAATAAAAAAGTTAATATTAGATGTAACAAAATTACTCTCTTTTGTCGCTTGGTTATATATAAAGATCTTTCTTTGACTAATGTTAAAATACATCTAGTTTTCCATATATTTTTCTAAGCTTGAATAAAATTAAAATTAAAAAAAAAAAGAAAGGATAGATGAGGTAGTGGAGGATAATTTGGTGAATATTGTTAAGGTTAATAATAAAATAATAGAAATAATAATTTTAATAATATTAATAAAAAAGAAATTATGTAGATTTACTCATAATGACTAGATTAAATATAAAGGATTTAAAAGATTATTAATATTGTTTGCAAATTCAGATTTTGAAGTGTAAATGAATAATTGTAATTTTAGATAAACAATAGATTCAGAAATTAAGGATCACATATATTATTTAATGTTAGAGTAAAGTTAAAAGTGATTAAAATCTTCATTATGATTATTATAATGCAGCATTTCCAAAAAGATAAATATAACTGAGGTTATATAACTTTTATAAACTGAATTGTTAGAAGTTATTTAAGAAGACATTTGAGTTTTTTACTATAACTTCTTATTTCGTTAAATGATGTAATAGATGCTGATCTAATTTGAATGAATTGAATAGTCAAAATCCAATTAACTTGTAAGTGTTGATATTTGGAATTTCATTTGAGATGATAATAATTAGAGAAATGTTTAGTATTAATATAGTCTTTTAAAAAGGAGTGTAAAGGGTGATGTATAGATATATTATTAAATATAGGTATGTAATTAATGAAAGAGATATAATCTAAGGAAATAGTTAGAGGGGGGAAAGGAGAGAGAATTTTACTAATTGATTAGCCTTATCATTATATAGATTATTAGAGTGAGTAGCAACTTTAAGAAGTGAAATAGTGATTTGTCATTCCTCAATAATTTTAAAAATAATTAATCAGAAAATGTAAAAGGAAACTTTAAACATAAATGAAGATATTGAATTGCCTTTGTTCTAATTATATAATTATAGATGTAGATAAGGGCTAAACTATCTGTATATATGGAAATTGAAGAAGATAAAAGACTAATTAAAAGGATTAAAAGAAGAGCAAAAATTTCAGCATTAGTAAAGTTAGTTCAAATAGCAGAGATAGCAGTTAAGAACTCTATATCTAAGGAATCATATATCAGATAAAAAGTAGAACTTAAATATGATTCAAAAGGTAAAGAGATAAATTTGTAAGATACATCTATATAAAATGTAAGAGATCGTTCATTTTGAAGTATTTGGTGAAATTCTAGTAAGGATAAACTAATACTATTATTTGGAATTAAATTAAAAATGGTAATAAATGGTAAAGTACTAAGAATGAAGTTGTTTGATATAACAGTAGAAAGACGTATTGTTAAATAATGTTATTTTACCTAATTAATGACAGACCAAATATTTTATTTGAGAAAGTACAGTTTGTTATCATTAACAGAAGTAAAATAGGTGACATCTATAATTTGAGAAAAGTCATTATCAATAATGTTATCATAAGGCCAAACAGTAACTGATACATTGCAATTAAAAATAAGTTTCAGTGAGTTAAAAGAATATCCTAAATATAGAGTAAATAGATTCTATATTTTGGAAACTGATCTAGGATTATGATTGAAAGCTGAGTTATTAATACAGTATTGTATGACAACTTTATTAGAAACAAAATATGATCTTATAACTTTTCCAATAATGTCTTGGCTAGGATATAATAAATTATAATAATTATGTTCAGGTGGAGTCTAAAGAGCTATTCAAGAAGATTTTTTTCACTATCAGAAATAGAAGCAGTAATATAGCCTTGAGAAACAAAATTATCAAAATAATATTTAGGTTTGAGATAGTATAAATGTATAAAATTCAAGAGAACAATTTTTTGTAAAGCAAGAAACTATCCTGAAATAGTTTCTTTATTTGGAATACTAGCTTTGAGAGAAATGTCATAGAATTCCATTAAAAAATTTTCCTATATAACAAATTGATCAAGTAACAAAGCTCTGTATTTTTTCAGTGAAGGGATCTATTTCTTCTTCCATAAAATGAGAGAAGTGAGAGTTTTGGTATCTCCTTAGATATAAAAATTAGAAGCAATAGAAATAGTCCTTTATATTAAAAAAAAAGCCTGAAGATAAAGGTAAACATATTACAAAAGTAATTATTGTGTCTCAGATTTTTTAGTTATAATGACTAATATATAATAGGATATCTGATAATTAGAAAAAATTTTAAAGTTGTTTGAGACAAATTTTTGTGATCAGAAAGAGTAGTAATCTTGAAGTATCTCCATTAATAATTAAGATAAAATGTTGTAATTTAAATATAACATATTAGAGATTAAATCATTAAATCTAAATAATAATTTATTATAAAATGTACTGTTAGGAATATTTTTATTAAATTTAAGTTTATGTTTAATAAATGTGCGAATGCAAGAGAAAAGAGCAAAGCATTCATTTTATTAAAAAATAATTAGTTAGGATTAAAATTCAAGCTGAGAAATAAGTACTTAGTTGCAAAGATATTTCAGCTGTTTATCTGTCATAAGCTTGGTGTTGAGTTTCAAAATGAAGTCAGTAATCTCATTATCTAATTATTATTTAACAAACTTTTTGTTATAATGAGCTAAAATCCAGATATCTAGATATCTAGTTAATTTATTAGGTTTTTTAGTTAATATAGTTATAGGACTATTTAAATAAATGCTGTAAAATGAAATATCATTAGTTGTTGCTTCAGATGTAATTATAAAGGATTTTTCCAAATTAACTTGTATTGAGTTAAGGTCAAAAAAAGACTGCATTATGTCGAAAATATCTTTAAATTTCATGTGACTGTCAGTGATTCAAATTGTGTTATTCATGTATGCTAAATTGGGAATAGAGATTGTAATTTTATTTGTTTCTATATTATTAATATTTAGTAATTATGAGATATCTAATGTATACCTCCAGTTGGACTTTTGCATATGTGAAAGAAAAGGATTATAATAAATAACCTATAGAAGTGGAGAAATAATCTCTCTCTGATCAATGCCAACAAGAATATCATAGAAATCAGTATTATTATATATAGTAAAAACACTATATTTTCTGTTTAGAAATAAATTAGAAATCAGTATTATAAAGAAATCTGGAATATTTGTCTATATAGAGCTTTCTTTAACATAAAAATATTAACTTAATCATATACTTTGATATATATTAAAAGAGTATGTAAAGGTCTGATTTTTGATACTCAGACATTTTCCTTTTTAAATAGTGGAATTCTAAAATATTATTAACTATATGCAGAGGTTCTAGAGTTAATTAGTATGATAAGTCAGCGAAATTGAATCCTTTAATAATCTTGTTCTTAATAAATATATCTTGTAGCAGTTGATTCAGTAATTTGATAAAGGCTTTTTTGACTATTTCAAGTAACGTAATTGATCTAGTATTGTTAAGTTGGCAGTTTCATAGTTTAGATTTTGGTATAGGATATATGAAAGCTAAATTCCATTATGCTAGAGTAAAATTATTAATTAAACATGTACAAATAATATTGTAAAGAAAGTTCTTACATCTTGGGTCAAGCTTCTTTAATAGCTCATTAGTAATTTTTGATAGATCTGAAGCTTTCTGATCAAATAAATGTTTAATAATATTATTCCATTCATCAATTAATGGAAGATCCATGAGAGAGTCATATATATCATCAGGGAATTTATTGATAGGATTATAGTAGCATTCTTAAATAGGCCAATTTAGAAAGAAATCATCAATATATAGGTCTGTAACAATTCTATTTGTAGAGCCAGCAATAGTTTGGAAATGTTTAGCAGTATGAAATTTGATGACATTAAAATCTAGGGCTAAGTATTAATTCGATATATTATGATCTACTAAGACTCTGTCTAATACAAAAGTTTTTTGATTTCTTTTTAAGAAAGAATCTATTATTTCGTAGGAGTATCTTTAAAAATATCTACATGTCTTTGAATAAACTTATATATATAATCATTATTTTCTCTTTTATAGATAATGAATTATTTTACTTGTAATAGTTTTAGAATATCATGCTTTAATTAATATAAATATAAAAGGTAGTAATTGTTGTCATAATAAGCATCTATTGAACTAGAAGAAATAAGATATTCAGCTGCAATTTTGAAAATAAAATTAGTCTGTAGATAAGATGAGAAAGGAATTATAGGAGGTAGTATAAAAAAAGAAGAGAATAGTGAGAAAATTTTGCATCGTTAAAATAGTTTTTAAATTTTATTAATTTATTTGTAAATTGAGAAATTTAAACAAAAATAAAGGGAATTGTGATGAGCTGATATAATTTATTTTGAAATGTGTTTAGAAGCTAATATCATAACAGTTTAGACGAAAAACTTTCAGGCTTCATTGATAAAATTATTTGAAATGCAAAGGTCTTGAATTGAAATATTATTAAATTTAGTATTTTGTTTGAGTAATAGATCAGCTTTGTCTGAAAAAAGATCCCAATAAAGGTAGGTAGTTTTATTATAAAGAAAGGATTGTTTTGTGATTTTATGTTATTTTTGATAAACTAAAAAAGGTTAAAAGAAAAAGTTTTTTTATAAAAAGTAATTAATAAAGGGTAATAATCAGTTGAATAAAGATAATAGGAGTTATTTAAAATTTAGAAGGAAGTAAGGTTATATGATAAGTTAGTAGAGGTGAATATGTAGTCTATATATGAGGTTAAATCATAGAAGAAAGAAGAATGAAAAGTGGAAGGTAAGTAGATTAGAAGGGGGTGAGGATGTGAATGAAACCAAGGTTAAGAAAATTGTGTAAAAAATTCTACAGCTGCTTTTAAAGTTTAGATCTATATTTTCTACTTATATTAATATTGAAATCTCTCATTTAGAGTTTTAAATGAGTCAAGTTGAGTCGAGTTTAAAGATCAACTCTATTTGACTCTTTTTTTTCGAGTTGAGTCGAGTTTAAAGATCAACTCTATTTGACTCTTTTTTTTCGAGTTAAGTCAAGTCAAATTTATTTTATAAAATCTTTTAATTTGATTTGATTTGAGTTATATAAATTTTAAACTTGACTCAATTTGACTTGATTCGATTTTAACTCAATTCAATTTTGAAAAAAAAATAATAAAAAAAATGTAAATATCAGGAGGGAGAGAGCGAATGATTCATTATCATTCTTCTTGAATGATTTTTTTTATCATTCAAGTTGAACGATTTCTTATCATTCTTCTTGAACAATTTTTTTATCGTTAAAGTCAACTCGAGTCAACTCAAATCAAGTTAAGTTTAAATTAAGTCGAGTTAAATATTTAACTCAACTTGAATTTGGCTTGAATCACAAATCATCAAATCAAAAAAACATAAACTCGACTTGATTTAAACTCAACTCAGTTTATTTGACTCGTAAGTTAACTCAACTCATCCAAAACTCTACTCTCATTAATACAATATGAAAATTATGACATTAATTATCTATTAAGATATTTATTAATTTTTTTGGATTTAAAGATCGTAATAAAATCTTATTTGTTATAATAAAAAGCAAGTATATAGACTTGAATGACTTAAAGTTTGAATTTGTTTTTAAACTAGAAGTCAAAATAAATAAGATGATCAAAAAAAAGAGAGTTGATTAAAAATATGTATACTCAGATTATTACAAACTATCAATCAATACTTTAACAATTTTGGTAATGATTAGAAAAATAGAAGAAACATTTAAAAGATTTATTATGAACATTCTTGTTAAAATGATGTGTTTGTAATAGATTAAGATAGGTTTTACTTAAACCTAATATATCTATATTAAAGTTATTAAAAAGGAATCTAATGAACAGTTTCTGACATTATGTATTGCAAAAGAAATGAGGTTTAGATTATTAATAATATTTGTGAAAGACTTATTTAAAAGAAAATTATTATTATTAGAATTTGTTTAATGTAATCTTATATTATTATTCGTTAAATATACACTTATTTAGAAAAGAAGAAAGCGTTTAAAGAATCTATTGAATATTATTAGTAATATTTTTAATTTTAGATCAGAATTTGATAAATTAGTTTTTTATACTGGTAACTTTATCTAAAGGAGATATGTTATTTGAAGAATTTGTAGAAGGTCAATCAAATGAAAATTTGAGTAGAGAATTTAAGAAATTATCAAAATCTATTTCACTATCATATACTCCTTTAGTGTAAACTATATTGTTATATTTTTTTAATTTAGTTAGAAGATAGTCTATATCCTCTTGGTTTTCTTGAAGAATAACAATTTCATTTTTTGCTATAACAATTTAATCATTAAGAGCTATCAACTTATTGTCAATTTCATCTAAATGCTTTAGAATATCTTTTAATGCTGTAGAAATATCTGTACTTTGTAATTGATGTTTAGGATTATTAGGACTGATTTTTAGAGCATCAGCATATGATTCTCATTGATTTTGATTTGATTGTGTATTTTTAGTATAGTTACTTAAACAATTGTTAAATTTTTAAAGAGGTCTATAAGCTGCAAATTTGAAATGATCATATAATTGCCTGTACAGGTTTAAAGGTCTTTGAGAAGCATAATCCTTAGCTTTGTAATCAGGATTGCTATATTTTCAATAATAAGGTACAGCAGAATTGACCTAAAATAATATGTTTATTTTAAATTTGTGTTGAGATTTAATTGCAGAGTCATAATCATCTTGATTGTTAAAATTGATATACAGTCAACTCTTGTTATAACGAACTCTATGTCCTAGACCTCAACTTCGCTATAAGGTTATAGTGAAGATTTTAAGAGATTTGATTGGCCAATTCGCTATAACAAGAGTATTTTTATTATATTTGTTCAAAAAATTCGTTATATCAAGAGTTCGCTATATTAAGAGTTGACTGTATGCATAAGAATAGTTACAATATTAAAGATCTCATGATATAAAATATGATTTTGCTTTAATAGAATTGAGGAAGATTAATAAGTCTTGTTATATTGTATTAAATAATAATCCAGTTAATTTTAATTCAAATTGTTGTCGTAAAATTAGTTACATAGCATCAAGGTTAGTGGGTTTAATACAAGCTATAAAATCTAATAATAGTAAAGACCATATATTATTGTAAAAGAATTTAATAATATCAGGTGATTCATAGACTATGAATGTGATTTGCCAGAAGTTTCTGATAATCATTAAAAATCTAGCAATTATATCACATTATTGGAAAAAAATTCATATTACATTTGATTTGACAAATAAGGGAATGTTATTAACTTTAATGCATTTTTTTTTTGGCATCTATTCTTGTTTTTTGACAGATAGATCAGCAACCACAAACATAAGATTGTGTTATGTCTTCTAAACTTTTGTAATTGCATGTATAAATTGATCAATAGCTTAGAAATAAACAAAGAAATTTCTTAGTTTGAAGTTATACAAAGCTTCTTGATAATCAGAAAAGTTAACAAAAAGCCTGTTGATGAAATTTCTTTTATCAGCAATAGATTTATTAGTGATATTCACAGTATCATCAGATGCAAAAAAATGTGTTAAAGAGGTAATAATATTGAAAGAAATATTTTTTATATTGGAATCACATGATTGACTGAATTCGTTTACTTTGCTTTCAACTTGATTAGCCTAAGAGAGTTGTTTATTCTTTCTCTTGTCAATGGTAGAGGTAGATAAAGGTTGAGTAGTATTATTCATTATATTTTTTGTGTGTATAGAATCATTTATACTAAAGTCTTATGAAGAGGAAAATAGAGTTTTCTTAATGGTATTTATATCTATTTTGTATACTTCTTAGTCTTCAAAAATAAAGTTTATTGTAGAAGCAATAGAAGTAGTTTATATAATAGTTAGTATTGGTTGAGTAGTATTTAGAACTTCTATAACTGTTGGAGTGATATTAAGTTTTGGAGTTTCAATTTTTTGTCTTTTTGTAATTTTAATAACTTTATCATCATTCTTATTTTTTTTATTATCATTAGAGGATAGAATACTGAATTCGTTACTATTATCTGAAGAGTTTAAAGTAGTTTTATTATAAGTTTAGGTTTTTTCCATATATACTCTATCTTCTAGTTATTAGAGACATTTGGTTAAGAAGATCAGTGAAAAGAGTTTATATATTTTTTATTTTTTTATAATTATTAAATAATAAATTATTTTAAAAAATTGAAAAATTGAAAAATTAATATATATTAATAATTATTATTTAAAAATTTAAAAATACTATTATTAAATAAATCTTAATATGACAAATCTAATAAACTTTATTTCATCTTTTTATAATCATTAGATATAATTTTTCTATAATATTTTATAGCAAATTTATGTTTACACTTTAAGGGATATAAATTATAAGTCTGTTATTTAATAAACTCAAATCATTAATAATCATTTAGAACAATCTAAAATGAGTCTGAATTAGTCTTTTAGAATATTCTAAAACTTATTTATATCTGAAATAAGCATTCAGGATATTATCTGAAATGTGCATTTGGGATATTATCCAAAATGAGTATTTAAGACATTATTTAAAATGTGCATTTAGGATATTATTCTAAATGCGTATTTAAGATATCTGAAATATACATTTAAGACATTATCTAAAATGTGCATTTGAGAATAATAAATATTTTAAATGATCTTCATATTTAGAATATTCCAATTGCACATTCTGATTTAAATATTCTAAATACACATTTCAGATATCAACATATTTAAGGTACAATAAAGCCAAATATTCTTTTGCATTTTACCAGACTAAAATTTGATAATTAATCAGTACAAATCAACCTAAAATATGATGAACTTGTATTATATAATTATAACTTTTTAAATAAAATTCAATATCTTATAATTTAACGTTATATTTTTTTTTTGTTAAAATAATATCGCATATTTATAAAACTTATAAATTTATACTAATAAATATATACTAAAAAATGTTCAGCCTGTCTAAATAGCAAATTGACTTTAAGTGTAAAATAATATTAGATTTGGTTAGCGTAATAATTGATGTACTATTATTTGTAATAAATTTGGCCAAAATATACAAATTTTTTACATGTTATAAAGACATTAATGATCCAAAGATTTTAGAACTAATTCAGCATCTTCCAAATTGATTTATTTTAATTTAAATCATTATATTATCTTCTGAATCCTTATCAAATTTAAATGTGATATAAGTCACATTGTAGTATTCAACCATCAAATCAAGCATTTCTTGAAATAATTATATTATCAGATGATAGTTTAAGGAATTTGCAAGGAAATGGTTCACTACCAGTAATATTTGATTCCTTAATATTTCGTAAATTTATTTAAAATTAGTGGATTTCGTAAAAAGAATATTTGAAAGAAAACTAATTAAAGACTGATTGTTTAGCAATTCAAGCTCTTTTACTTTAATATTACTAGAACTTATAATAATATTGATTTGAATACCAAATATCAATCAATGCATTAGCTTAGGCTCAATATTTTTATTACTATTCAGTATAGAACCTAAAAATCGTTCATAAATTAATAAACTAATTTATTTAAGAAATTCTCAAAAAATTTCTAATATTCTATTCATATATTCAAAATAAAAACACTAAAATGTATATAACAAACTACAGTCTATTAAACAATTATACAAATAAAGAGAAAGGTAAAGATTTAGCATGATTTTGTTATATCTGTAATTATATTTAATCAACTTCACTATCTCAATTAGTTTTCAATATGCTTCATATAATAGATCTAATTTTATAATCTGGTTTACTAAAATTGTATAAATTCTTATGAAATGTGTAAGAATCTTTTTATCTACAATTAGAAGATATTCTCAAAGTGAAACAGTAGAATATACAATAAAATATATTTGCTATTGATTGGCCGTAAAATTAGAAAATCCTTCTCCTTCATGAATTATACTTAGAATTCAACCCAGATCAGAAAGAATCTAAAACTCATTCATCTTTTACTGAATCTTATTCAAAGAATTTTATGTCAAAATTCCTTTATCAATCCAGTTTCATTTAACTATTTATCATATAATATCTAAAAATAGGTAATGTATTAGATCGATTATAATATATTTTATAGGGTCAAAATATTGTAAATATAATAATTAAGATTATCTTACGTCACTTTACTTTATAAATCATTTTTGTAAAATGTCTGAATTGTAGTATTTCTATTTTAAAGTATTTCATTAATATTTAATTAGATCTTGCATAATAAATCAATTATCAACATTATCCATTTTGACAAAATTATGCTAATAATTTTTATAATTTGCCTTCTTTATATATCTATAACATAATACTATTCCAAAGTGATTCTAATTTATCTACAATTAGTGTTAAATAGTAATTTATTTTATATAAATTAACTTTACTTGATCTGGGTAAAAAACTAAGAATCAGTAAATTTTCACGTTTAAATTAGATATTAAGAGACAAATTGCATATAGTAGCATATATTACTCTAATATTATAAATAGTATCACTATATAGTTGAAACTAGTTGAGATTTAGCATTAATCTAAGATGAAAATCTTTATTTTGAAAAAAATTTGCTAAATCTTCTTATGAAGATTTTTTTAATGTCTACCACACTTTACTATTATATATATCAGTCATAATATTATTAAAATGCTGATAATTTATCTGTTAGTTTTAAAATTAGGCTGACAATATATAGAAGCGAGTTGTTATTATATTTTAGAAAATGAAAAGATTAAATTAGGTTGAATTAATATTCAATTTATTAATATGATTTTTGAGATAACAAAGTATTGCAAAATCATGTTTATGAATTGATAAATTGGAAAAATTCTACATGCTAATATTTCATTACATTTGATATATTATTCTGTTAAAAATTTATTACTTTCTGTTTTTAATATAGCTTATAATATTTAGAACAAGAAATAAAATGGTGAAATCAATCATTTAATCCAAATACTTTTTTCGTCAAGTATATTAAATTTGGAAAATTTCTAAATTTATCACTTCTAATTTCTATCAGAACCAATTTTATAAATTTTATTAACGCCTCAATTTCAGACTCTATAATGTTGAATCTTATTTAAAATGACATAATTTAAAGTAAAATTTACAAAAATTGATTACTAATTGATTCTATATTTGATAGATTTTGAAATAGCTCATAATCTGGTAATGTATAATCTTCAAATGTTTCAAAATTATCCTCTACAGAATTATCATCATCTTTAAATTCACCTGTAATATAACCTTTTTTAGTGATAAATTTTAAAGATTTTGAAGGTTGATCAACTTCTATTTCAGGATCATCAGAAGGATTTATACTAGATTTTAGATGATTTATGTATTTTCTTATAAGTCTTTAAGGTAAAAAAGTAAAATCAAAATCTTTTTAATATTTATTATCAGATTAATGTTTAATAATTTCTATAATTTATCTAATTAAAGTCAAATATTAACAATTCTTTCATTTTGTCTCATATTCTAAATTGATGAAATGTATCTGAAATAGAACTTTATGAATCTTGATATCTAACTCTAATTATGAGAGGTTGATAGCCTAGAAGTAGATATATTTCAGGATCATCAGAAGGATTTATACTAGATTTTAGATGATTTATGTATTTTCTTATAAGTCTTTAAGGTAAAA
>CAJVPP010002468.1:0-14767 GCA_910592005.1 Funneliformis mosseae
CTTTTCGGTTCTAAAAGAGTTCCGAAAATTCGTTTCTTTTCAATGAAAGGAAACAAATTTTTGGCTCAAAAGAAGTCTGAAAATTCGTCTTTTTTCATTGAAAAGGAACTTTTCGGCTTTAATTCAGATCCGATGAATCAGATCCGAATCTAATCTGAATCTGACAGATCAGATCCGAATCTGAATCCTGATAGAAAATGATCAAGGATATTTAGGAAAATCCTCAAGAAGTATATTGATTATCTGAATAATAATAAGATTCACTTTATTGAAATATTATCAGCTTGTGCTATGACTTTGAAAGAAGTTGAATTAAAGCCTTCTAAAAATCCTAAGCATGCAATCAGAAAAGATGAGGAGATAAAATTACAAAAAGGTATAGCAGTTAGATATTTATTAAAAGCAGGTAAGTTAGAAAAAGACTATAGATGTAGAACAACTGACCTGTACTAAAGCTTACGTGTCTATAGAATAAAAAGAGTCATTGTCAGAAGAAATCTACCGCAACATAGTCTTATATTATCTTGAGGGTGAACCCATTGAATCAACTGCCAATTTGATGGGGCAAAATCCAAAAAGACCCTTTAAATATAAGGAACTTCAAGTAATTGAGGAACCTAATAAAATCGAGTATCTACCTGATAGATTTATACGAAAATATCATCTTACTGGGTTTGTCTATTATATTCAAATTACTAATAATAATTTAACTAAAGCCTATCAATATGCTGAAAAATATGGTAGCCAATGCCTAAAAAGAACTGAGTGAGTAAATAGTCATAATGTTTATCTTTAATCCTGTGAAAATGATGCACATCAATGAGAGTATCCATTAAAATACATCATAAAAAAATTTGAATAGTGCTCTCTATGCTACTACATTATTGAAAGAAATGTACATTATATTTTTGAGGATCTTTTAGGTAAGAAATTCCTACCATGTAGGTCTAATTTTTGGATTGGAAGCATTTTAATGGGTACAATGAGAAATTGCATCTTGCATTCGAATACCAGGGATCTTAGCATTATCGACACAATAGCTTATATTATCAAAAGAGCGAAAGTTTAAAAACTCAAAGAATGCATAATCAGAAGTAGCGGGATATATGCAAAAAATAAAATATATGCCTTATCGAAGTTCTGTATACTGCTAATCTCCTGTCCTATATCAGACATACTCTAATTGAGAAAGGATTTTTGAAAAAGGCAAAGAATTAAAAGGGATTATTTTTAGTACATCATTAATAATACTTTATTTGATATAAAAATAAATAAATTTGAGCCAGTTGATAGACTTATATATCACATTAATGAGATTAAAGATACCCAAAAATTTTGCGAACATTCAAGTGTTTCCCAATGACCTTTCACACTTCTAATCACTGGTCATATCAATTCAGTGAAGATAAATGAAGTTCTTAATCTCATGCTTGGAAATAAGCTTTATCAAATATTTAATGAAAAGAAAAATAGAAGCAGATATATTAAGAATGATGATTTGCTATTGATCAGCTACTAACTCAAGGAGCTGAAATATTTTTATCTCAAATTGCCCTATCAAATAATTGCTAATAGCCTAAAGCCATATTGTGAAAATATTTCATTTCGCGCTTTGAAGCCTGATAAAATCTCTAAGATAGATTTATTTTCTCTGAATAGGGGTACAGTAGCTATATTCAAAGATATATGCGCTGATTTAAAGAAAGTGCAAGAGAAAATTATTCTTTATTTTGTTGAAAGGCGTCATTACAATGTCAGTTCGATATATATATTATAGAGTTACTTTGATTATCTAAAGATAATATGAAAAATTCTTATACACGTCTGCCTATTTAACGGGTAATGCATTACAGATGAACTAGTCAGAATTGTACGTTAATATGCTAATGACTAGCATAGTATGATTAAGATTATTGATAAGGCATTATGTGAGCAAAAATTTATTGTTTTTGATCTAACTGTATCTTGAGAGCATCCACATAGGGTACGGCTTAGTTGGGACGAAGTTTTGAAAAAAAGTGCCTCAACTAATAAGTAGAATTTTCTTAGGTACTAAGGATAAAATGTATATTTTTTCCTGATTTCTAGATCATATTCAGATTTACTACGCCTCTTCGCCTATAATTTTCTTTTATGAGTGCTAGAATATATTTTCAGTTCTATAATCACATCACTATGCTTTATTTTGAAAAAGATCTGATTAATAAGAGCGATAATTTTCCTATCCTTAGCAGAAATAATATCTTTCAGATGCTAGCATTTATTTTCTAACAGGTTAATGGATTTTTTAGCTGATACAATAGCTTTCTTGTATCAGAAATTATACTTTTGAAAAAAACTACTGAATTTGATAATTGGGTGACTTTCTCACCACTTTTTTTCAAAGACTTGGTCATAACTATCTCATGAAACTTATACTGTTCTTGCAAATTGAGAAGCTCTTCAATCTTTTTTTTTAATACCTACTTTGATATATATAACTTCTCATTTTCTTGCCTTAGTGAAGTTTCACAGTTTCTAGTAATAGGCTTTATCTTCTAATACTCCTTTTTCTTAATATAATTTTCAACTATCTTATTTAATAAATCTTTCACTTTAGAATGAATACTACTTGCTTATTCCAGCGATAATGAATATTTTTAAGATGTAAGGTATCACTATATATCTATTTTGATAGATTGAAAAAGTTGATGTGAAAAGATGGTATCAGTATATTATTAATTATTTTATACAGAAAATAAAAAATTCTAAGAATCTAAGAATTCTGATAGAGTATTCGATGCATTTAGTATATTCATAGAATTTGAAAAAATAAATTTACGCGTCAATATTGTAAGAGATCTGCTAGTAATACAACTCTGATCAAATCATGTTTGCATTATAATTTTTAATGCTGATCACTTTTACTGATCAGCATTAATACAGGATTACGTTTTTTGTGATACAGATAATAAATTTTTTATTAATTTGTTTTGCAATTGCTTATCTTCCAATTTCACAATTCTGACCTTAAGCTCAACATTCTTGATCCTAATTTTATCATTCTTAACTTTAAGCTTGACAATACATCATTTTAACAAATCAGTCTCACTAGGACTATCTATTTCAGATTGCATGCTTGCATAATATAGTATTATTTATGCTTTATATGTTAATATTTAAAAATAAAAGTTTACGTGATTTTGGCCAGAGCCTCTGGCTAAAATTCAAAAAATTTTATTATCTAATATATGCGAAAAAATACAATTAAATATTTATTATATATGAAATTAATTACCAGGATCAGGTTTATTGAAACAGTAATACAAAACAACAATTAGATTATTTTTTTTAAACTTTATAGACTTTCTTTTTTTCATTTTTAGTAGTGATAATAATCTTGGTAGAGAAGATACTGTAGAGCTATTTTCTGTATTACTATTTGAACTAATTAGAAATGCATAATATAGAAGAGATATTTTGATGTGCAAGATATTCTATAATTATAAGTATATATTAATTTTAAGCAAGTGAAATATAAGAATTGCATTCACATATCCGTATTGTTAATAAAGTTTTAACAAATTTAAACACTGTATTCCTATCTATTAGCTGTATTAGAATTTCAACTGTATGTAAATTATAGAAGTGATGTATTTCATCTATACCTCAAATGAGAATATTTAGATGCATCTTAGTTTTAGCGATTTAGATCCCAATAATACCAAAATCGTCTTTGTCTGGTTTATATCCTTTGTGAGCCTAATACATTCTATCATTTATCTCTCTCTAAGTTTTTACCTTATCATTTTCCTTTTTTTGTTCATCACAAATGATACGGGAACTTTTACCATAAATTAATTCATATAATCTATTATTACAACTAGTGATAAACATAATATCTGATCATTTTTTAACTCCTCTTCGATCTTTGCTGGCTATACTTTAATACTCAGCTATTGAAATATAATCAGATTTTCCTATTGAAAGATCTTTTAATGATGCTTGAATCATCAAAACTATTACATCAGTTTATATGTTTCTTCATTTTGTGACTTAACCAGCTTTGAACTGAAGGTGAGATTTTTTAAATAGCTTTCTTATAAAGAATAATATTAAACGTAATTTTAAACAGAAATTTTAAGAAATAACAAATATAATTATTATGATATGTTAAGGCTCTTATTACTGAAATACTCACAAGATATCGAATACACTTAATGTAACTTTTGCTAGTTTTTCGTTAGATTCTTTCCAACTTTTATCATGTAAAAGTCTATTATTTGGGACATTTGTAATACTGTCTATGAAATTCAAAAAGAAGAAATTACAATTATCTTTGACAAGATCTGGAGCAGTTACTTTCATATGTTCTACCAGATTCTATGAGATCACAATATTAATATAATACTCTTTGCTAAAAGTGGACTATGATAATACAAAATACTATTTGCTAAATTACTCACCATAAAAAGTTATATGCCTCTACTTCTAAAGTTCTCACCATTTCTGAATCTGCACAAATCACTTGACTAGCAAGTGAAATATGTCATAATAAGGCTGAAGTACTTTTCTTCTTTAATATTTATGAAAGTGATAGGTGTATAGAGCCTTACTATTTTTAAGATTGATTTTTAATACACGCAAGTTCATTTCAATTTCATTCTTAGTGAGCAGTTCTACCTGTTTTGATTCTTTGATACTCTAAAGACTACTTATATCTTTATATGTATCATCAAACTAGCGCAAAGTCTTATATTAGTACTAATATAATTAATCTTTTTGATATTAGAATCATATACATACATCCATCAACATATTTCAAGTAAATTATTAACTATATGTGGCCTGCATATAATAGACAATGTACATGAATGCTATATTTTTTTCTTCATAAACTATAACTAAGATTTAACCCCTGTGTGTCTAAGGAATTAATGTATCCGATTAAACCTATACCCATATGGCTATAGGTACTCACTTAATTTGATTATAAAAATATTATTCTGCGCAATTATCATTTGGGATTATAAATCTGATAAATAATAGTAATAATCACTAACCTTCAAGAGAATATCAATGAATTTCAGATATTTTTTCAAAGTTTGATCATAATTCTTTTTCACTACTATAATTGCCTAATGAATTATTTCTCTTAACTTATCTTTTGGATATTATGTATCATCTTCTATTAGTTGAAAAATAACAGAAAATGCGGTAATATAATCTAAGGGTAAATCAAGTAAAAAATTATAAATATTTTCATATAATGCAGAAAAAAACATAATAATAAAAAATATAGTGTTTAGAATTTTACTAAAAAAATAATAAGCGACAAATAACTTGAATTTTATACACTTGCCCTTTTAAATCTTTAGTGACTTCTCTATTCATGTTTTCTTTAACTTGCATTTATATTGAGAAAAAGAGTTGGAAAAAATATGCGAAATACTTTACGTCAAAAGTTTGTGTTCATTAATAAAAACATGCGAAATGTGCATTGAAGATTTCAACATTTACAAAGGCGTTAGAGACAATACATATACGAACTTTTTTTTACTCAACTGCTTAATATTAAGACCTGACAATGTTATATAAACATATTTTTACTCAGAATAATAAAAATATTCCATCTATCTGAAGCAAATATACATATTAATAAATGCTATTTCATTAAATCTTATTCTGCTAAATGTTATAAGGAAAAATTCAAAATATTTTGGAAAATCGGTTTATGTATGAAATTATTTTGTCGCACAAACAGTTATAAAGTTACAGATGATTTGTGATGTATTACCTATTACATCATATATACTTTAACGAGAATCAAAAACGTGCTAATTTATGTCACACATGCTTACATGCATTATGGCTGGACAATATATTATTCAGGATCTGGATCAAGGATTGATCTAGAAAATTTAATGCACAAACTCATAATTATTATCCAAATCTGAGAAATTTACAATAACATCCTTTCCATGAATATAGTATAGGAATTCTAATGACAATAAATCACATATTCTTTATATTTCTGTTGATTTACCCTATATTTCTCACAATCTGAAATTCTGATGATGTTTTCAAAGTTATATTTTTTATTAATATAATAATATTTGGGATTCTGTAACCATTTTAACATGTCAGACCAGCCTGTACTTCTAATAACTATATAGCCTTGCTGATATAATACTCTAAAAGTAGCTATGTATGTTACAGTACCTAATCGTCCATATAACTGATTTATCTTCACATTTGCCCAAGTAGTAGCAAAATAAATGTTATGCTTATTTTTTGCATAAAATCGATTACTCATATAATTAGATTCTATTAGTTTCTATTAATGAAATAATATGTTTTACTATGAGGAACAATATCTAAAAATTTCTTATTATCAGGAGTACCATTATTTCTCATCACTTTTCAAACCTGTTTTGCTAAAGACTCAGGTCTTTTTTTTGTAATTCCTGTAAGCTTGTTGGATAACTACTGTATAGAAATTCTCAAACTAATAGTTATATTATCTCATAATCAAGAATCCCCAAGATCGCTTAATTAATCTTCCTGAACTTCTCAAAAAATACTTTATTAAAATAGTTATAGATTAGAGGATCTAACCTAGAATAGGTAGATTATGTATAGCGTCTGCAGGCGATACATTTTATGCATAACGCCTTCAATCAATTTTACTAGGCGATCATGCATGTAGATTATATAGCTATCATTTCATAAAAAATAAAATTTAAGCTATGTTTGACTAAATATAATTAAGATACATAATGTTAATATTTAGTTGAAAGATATAAAGTCCATTTTCTTCCTGCATTTGTTCGCACAGAATCAAAATATGCTTTAGCAAGATCGCCTAAAATAGTCTTACTA
Source organism: Funneliformis mosseae (assembly GCA_910592005.1). NCBI lineage: Eukaryota > Fungi > Glomeromycota > Glomeromycetes > Glomerales > Glomeraceae > Funneliformis > Funneliformis mosseae. Next base: position 6,862 of record CAJVPP010002468.1, read on the forward strand.
GAAATATTAGGCATATTTGATTAATCATTTCAAAGATTTCTAATCTCAGATGCACTTGCACTACATTACCTAGTAGGTGAAATACAAGCTGCCTTGAAATTTGGAGCACTTGGCATAATATTTTTTGCCATAGTTGCTTTAGCCTGTACATAAATTTCATAGAGAATTGTATGAGTATCATAATCATATGATATCGATGCCAATTTATTCTTTTCTGAGTGTGAAATAGATTGGGATAAAAGCTCCAGTTAGAGACGCTTCATTTTCACCTCTTCTTTTAATATGTATTATTTGTATTGCCAGATTTGAAATTTCTTTGTATCAATCGATTGAAGAATTTCTTTTCTTCTTGCATGTTCATTCAAAATAGTATTTCTAGAAATACATCTCTTCAAGTGGTTATCTTGATTGTGATAAGAACGTTTTGTATACTCTCCAGGTATAAATACCAGGGAGTCACATACATTACAATATATATAATTTGATGGATGACCGTGAACTTTACTATCACTTTCATATAACTTTCCATACATTGTAATAAAATCCATTTTTAGAAAGGATTCTTGGGTTCTCTTCTAGTATTTTTCTAAATGGATCACGAATACGAGAACACCACATTTCTGGTATTTCGTGATCATATTTTCCTGTTAAAGGGCCTAATGCATCAACTATTCTTCTATATACTTCAAAGTTTACATCACTATAGCTTACTCCAACTAGCTTAGAACAGGTTCTACTATCTAAATCCATATTTAGAGTTATATAACAAATAAGCAGTTTGTAACGATTTTAGCGATTAAGAGATTTATAGCAATTTCAGTGATTTATAGCAGTTTGTAACAAATATATTATAATAAATATCAGATTCATTTTTATTCGATTACAAGCATATCGGGGAATTTATATTTATATATGGGGGGTTCCAGAGGAATCTAATTTTATATTTACATGCATATGCACGACGCCTAGATCCCTTGGAGAGTTCCAGGAGCTGGCGAGTTTCTATAAATCACGAGATGATCGGCCAATCAGATTTCGGATTTTTTCTTTAGCCGGATAGCCTTTGATCTAATGGAATTCGGGAATTGTAAATACACGTGAACGAAAATCTATTTTTTCTGATGGTAGAGTCTGGACACCGTCAAAATTGCGCAGAAAAATAGATTAATCACATGGCGCAGTACATTATCGAACTTTCTGCTTTAAGATTTCGGCTATTACATAAACTTTTTCATCCTTAGTTAGATTTAAGACGTATGATGGGGGAATAGATCTAATCCACGCTATTTTTTCTTTCCCTATGCTATTAAAAGTTGATACATCTTTCGGGTGAAAATTTTGTGACAAAAAACAGTTACCAATGGTAACGATCAGCATACCAAAAAAGATATCTGACAATGTAACGCTTCGCAGGGCACAAAGTGCAACAAAATTTATAATTTTATTTCAAGCTAAATAATATCACGTCATGTAAGCCTTATTATAGTAAGGCCACATTAAAACCCAATTGGGCAAATTGCATAATAATCACTTTAAACACGAATTCTGATTTACTATTAAGGCTTCAATCAAACCAAAAGACATTTCGGATAGACAATTTGCAATTACAAATCATGTAGCAAGCTAATTACACATTGCCTAACTTCAACTCTACCTAAAAGATAGCATAAAAAAAGTAATGAGAAACTCCTGAATCAAAAAATGAGCGGATACATAAAAAATGATGAAAATATACCTTGCGAGGAGTTGCTACCGTTCTCCTAGTCATTCTCATCTTTTCGGTTGGAGTATTTATAATGTTGTCATTATTAGTGGTGTAGGATGGAAGTCTCTCAATATATTCTTCTACGAAATTCTGTGATTGGTAATTAGCAAACCATGAAGTTGATAATTTAGCAACTAATAATAATACCAAAAGACCATCAAATTTACCTTCAAATTTTTCCTACTTCTTGTAACACATTTTCAACCAAACACAGGCTAATATTACTTTTTGGCATTTCAAATTCTCCTATCAAATACATTCTGTATACAGCATCATATGAAAGGTCCATAGCATATATACGGACATTATAACCTGCCAACAGAATGCTAAACTGATTAGATAAAAGCATTCAGAAAAAAAATATATCCGGAAAGCTACATACCAAATGCATGAATTCCAAATACAGTCATATCTAATTCAAGACATTTCTCTTTATACATGTTATCTAGTGAATCTTTCATTAACACTCCTAAATCCACTAAATCAACATTTGCGAAATGAGAGCTACTTTTGTAAGGCGATTTGAATAGCCCAAATACAATTTCAAATTTGCCACTTCTTTTATTAACTGTGATTGTAAAGTCGGGTTTATGTCCTTCACCTTCGTCATCGTCATTTGTTTTCCTAGATGCGCTTACGAACGACAACTTGTTTGCCCTATGAAAAAGCAAGCAAATATAACATTAATACTGCATTTAAATGCCCACTAAAGCAATAACTAACACTGATCTGTATAATTACCAATCAATTGTCCTATCCGGTCCATCGGGGAAAAATGGACGTAAAAAAGGATGTATTGAATGATGTACGTGGGTATCTTCTATTGTTTGAGGACTATCAAAACTTGTTCGCCAATTCTCTGCACTAATTAGAATTATCTTAGTAACTTAAGAAATACAAAAAATCCAAAATCAAATTAAGAAATACACCTACATGTGATTCCAAACATTCTGACTAGTTCTCAACAATTTTTTATCGGATGAACTCAAGTTCGTCCTTAAATCATTATAAGCATTGTCAATTTCTTCTTCTAAAGCCTCTCTGGTCTGTTTTCGGGCAATTCGAGCACATCGACGACATATTTCTTCAACCACTTTCGGCAAATCGTGTCTCGGGTATATTGCCCTCATTTGCTCAAAAATCTTTGTGCGAATGGCTGATGAAATATCCAATTGTACACGGACAGAGTTTTCCTCTAAAAGGAGTATGGAATTAAGAGCGCTGGGCAATAACAATCCAATATTTTAACATTATTAACATTTTTAACTGTTAATATATACATTGCATAAAAAGAAAGACAACATGTCAACTAATCATATAAATTCCATTTCAACACATATGTACGTTTAGTACTGTTAGTTTCCTTCTGCCTACTTTTTTTGCAGCCGGTTCATCCTGATATTCAACTTTTTCTAATATGTCGGACTGTAGATGAACGATCATTAAAAATGTTACAATGTTACAAAAAATTAACATTTGCTAAGTTACTCTGAAAAGACTACAAATTCTTCACCTTTTCTTCTTCTTTAGATGACTTCCTATTACGCTTTTTTGAACCATTTATGTTACCAGTTAATACAGGATCTTTATCATCATCAGCCTAAAAAGAAATCACGCAAATTAGTTGCTATTTTTGAGAGGAGCTCACGATAAACAAATCCTTATCATCATAGAGATGCATTCTATACCGACCTCCGTAGGACAACCGATTCTTTATTCTGTAAATATCAAAAGTAAGAAGTGCTCACTATAAAATTCAAGGCGACATTTTTTATACCAAAAAACTTACTAACCTTTTTCAATATTGATAGATTTTTTTACGCTTTTGAGTGAAAGATATAGCAGGTTGAAAATCATCATCATCGGACTAAATAAGAAAGAGTTAAAATTGCTCTATAAAAGCTGTTGATCCTCAACTTTAGCAAAAAAAAAACGCGCACTTGTAAATAAGAACCCTCTTTCTTTGATCCAGAAACCAACACATTCACAGTTTCTATAGTTCCTATAGTTCCGATTCCGTTTTTTACATTCATGATTGTAGGATTGTGGAGGTGGATCTGTTTATTAATGCGCTCCCCTTCCCACTTTCTAGCTGTTTTGTAGTCGGGTTTAGGCTCCTAACATGAAAGAATCGCTTATTAGCAATATTTTACACTAATACATTCCAATTCTTTATAATTCCCCATCCAACTGTCAGATCAGCTTAGAAACCTTGAACGCCAAACAACCTCGGAGAATCGTCTGGGCTCCAACAGGGCCGGTACTGAGTCAGCTTTTAGCCTTGAACACAGTGGACCTCAGAGAGTCTCCTATGCCTCAATATCGCCAGTAACAAAAAATCTCAGAGAATCCTTTGCCACTATCCCCACCTGCATTTTTAACAATAGAAGTTCTAATACTCGTCTTTTTATATCGATCAAGCAAGGCCTGCGCTTTTTGCGCCTGTATCCTTCTTCTTTATTATTAGCTATTTTTTTAAGGCACGAAATATAATATGATAACTTCTGGTCGAAAGGTTCCACCTCACATTCGTTCAAGAATCCTAAAATATTTCAATCAGAATATGCACGTTCAAAGTATTTGTGCGACATATGCTAAAGATTTGCAAAACTCATGTCAGGAAACGAAGTAAAATGGAAGTACTTACAAATTTTAAAAAAGTGAGTACCTGATGTGTTCCGAGTTCAAGGGATAATAAAAGTCACACAAAAAATTAGTTGACGATCACATGATACATAATTTGGCTCTTAATCGTGTGCTTAGAGCGTTATAATAAATGCATGTCGATTTTTTTATCACCAGTACGATACTGCGCCAAATTTTGTTGATGCTGAAATCAGATGATAGGAAAGCCACAGCAAAATTTTACTGTGCTGATGAGACACGTGGATTCGATTAGATTAGATAATATTTTCGTGCTAGTTATTTTACTCGCATGATGATAGTCAAAGATTTTCTCGGCGAAGATCAAAATGCCGATATATAACTATGTCCGTTTTATTTTGGGAAAATCGATTAACATCGTGATGACATGTTCAAGAAGTTAGCCGAGCAATAAAACCAATATACCTTATAATACTTTACAGAATATACTTGTTTGTTTGATAGATAATATCGATGATGTAAATAATGGTAAGTTCGATTAGTTTGAATATTTCGTTTGATTTTTTTTCGTTTTACTTGTACAAGGCAGATAAAAGGATTCACTAATCAGGTCATCACCTTTTTATATAATTCACAGAATCGATTTTGTTATACGCTTTTTGGGGGAAATAACGTTAATATGATCATATCATAATAATCTCGATTAACAACCTGATTAATATTTCGGGAGTTATACACGTAATATTGAATGCGCGTCCTTAAGCTAACGCTAATGGGGTAATTAAAATCTACCGTTTATTCCGAGAGATCTGACCTTAACCCCAAATTTCCATTTTTGTTCCATTCTAACATCATGATATGCGACACATGTAAATCATTAATCCTCGCAAATCATTAATTCATGGAAAGCTGAGTACAGTATATGCTAGAAGAACCTTCGGGAAAAAATCATGACAAATGCCCGCTTATACACGGTAATATAAATTTATTAAAAAATAAACGTACTGTGATTATCGCACTAAATCACATTATACAATGGCGTTTCCAATTTTTATTAGCGCAAAATAAATACAGTACAAATCGGGTATATACCCATGAAAATTGTATCTTAATGACTGCGGAATACATATCAATCCTAATAAAAATCTACATTATATATTAATCTCCATTCTAGATACACGATAATAATATTCAAAAATGGGACACAAAATTATGGCCAATAGGAAGTAACTTGCATGGGAGATAATAGATGCTGAGAGTTTTATTCAAGATTTTTCATAAACTCTAAGGACCGGTCTGCAATGGAGTATTGTCGTCTTAAACTCTCACGTCCACGTTTATTTGGCATGTACTAAAGTTGTTTAAAAATTACTAATCTCTATAATAAAATCAATCCACTTATCAATTAAATTACAACTTACTCCATAATGCGCCATGAAAATGTTGGATTCACTAGTACAATCTATTCCTCTATAAGGAATAGCTAGTCCATTATTTGTTTCGACTACATGGCCAACGACTGTTCCATTAAATTTGAGCTCGTCACCCAATCGAATTTCCCTTCTAATAAATAAATGCATGAAAGATGACTGTTCTGCAAAAATAAATTAAGACAAGTTGTAACAGTAAAAAATTGACAATTGCAGAATTTGTTTTAGCCTTTGTCTTAACTTACAGAAATGACTATTTTGGATTGATGCCTGAATGCTATCACCAACCTCCAACTGAACAGGATCATTGTTAGTTTCTTTATTTAGTTCCTCATTGTTGGGATTCTCACTGATGAGACCTTCTACAACAGGATTCTCGTTAACAAGCTCCTCAATAATAGGATTCTCATTAATTGGCTCCTCATCAGGTGGTGTTAAAAAACTTGTGTTAGAATACGTCAATATTGTGTAGAAGAATACCATATTGAAAAACAAAATTGGAATTATTATATACTTTGATACGTTATTCCCTCAAGATTATCATTTTTTTCTCTACCGTTAAGGCCTTCAATGGATTGTTATAAAAACTTTCATGTTATAATATATCTATATCAAGTTGAAAAAGCATATCTCTGAGAATAATTATCTACTTTGATCATGCAATCCCATTCTTTAAAATTGAATTAATAGGTTATCTTCTGCCTTTTGACGCTTTCGTTTTTTGATCAAATAAGGCGAATTAACTATAAGATAAGTATTTTTTTTGGAAGGTTGCTTTTCCTAGAATTTGCTAAGTTCTCCCTTTATGAGACCCTTTATGTCTTTGTTCTTATCGTCTTGTACCTTCCATAGACGTAAGTCACAGGTCTTTACATCAGAAAAAATCTCATTTTTTACTTCCTTAACTTTCTTTTGAAGCAAAATATTTAAGATAATTTTAAGAATTTAATGAGAAAATGAATTCTATTTTATTATTATTATATTATTTTATTATTATATTTTTTATAAAAAATTAATTAGTAAGTTTTGATAATATTTTTATTATAATTTTAAGACTTTATATTAGATTTTTATTATTAATAATATTTTAATATTTAATAAATTTAATTAAATCTTTTTATTTATTTTATATTATAAGTCTGAGTTTGCTTTAATATAGATATTAAATGCTTTATAATTTTAATATTTTCTTTTTTTTTTGCATATATAAAAATTATATCTTTTGTTTTACAGAATAAAATTTTATTCATATTTAATAAATTTGCTTAATTTAAATTTAACTTATTTTTTTTAGACATTTTTGTGATAATGCAGCAATTTAATACTATTAATATATTTACATATATTAGTGATAATCTAAAATTATATAGGATTTGTGTTGATTAAACTTAAGTTTACCTTTTTAATTCTTTTATATTTTTAATTATCCAAAAATAAATAAATTCAGAATGTTTATTTTCAGGAGAATATAATACTTAAATGAAAGATTACAATGATATAAGCAAAATGTGAATCATTTTTCAAAGCTTTAAATGTAGTAATTAATAGGAATTATTATAATAAATTACTACCAAATCTTTATTAAAAAATACATCTATTATTTAAAGCTTTAGATGAAGTATTAATAGGATTATCATAATAAATTACTATTAAATTTTTATTAAAAAATACACATCTTTAAAGTTTTTTTTTAATATTTTAAAGTTTTTTTTTTAGAATATATAATAATATATAATTTTTTAGCCAACCAAAATTGAAAATATCAGAGGCTTATTAGGGATGTAAAACGGATCGACCAGTTTGGTTTGGTCCGATTTTTATCGGTTTGAGGGTAGAATCGAACTGCAGACCGATTTGTAGACCGTTTTGAAACTGGAATCTAGACCGAAATTTAGACCGGAGTATATATATATATATTAATATATATTATAAAATCTTAAAAGATAAAATTAAAAAAAAAAAAAAAAAAAAACCAAAAAAAAAATCAAATTATACAAAAAAATGCGATCTATCTTATCTATTATCCGAAACTTTATTCCTATCAAGCTTATTATGCATCCCCCACAATTTTAATATAATTTACGCGACACCTTTCTTTAAATTAGAT
>CAJVPP010002469.1:0-14766 GCA_910592005.1 Funneliformis mosseae
ATGTTTTTGCGAATTATATTAGATTTTTATTATTAATAAAATTATAATATTTAATAAATTTAATAAATATAATATATTAATTTTATATGCTTATTTGACTAAATTGGTACCAAACTGAGGCCAATTTTAGGCTGATTTATAGTTATTTAAATTCTGAATTAATACTGAATGATGCTGAATTAAGATCAATTATAGGCTGATTTATGATTATTTAAGTTCTGAATTGATGCTGAATAATGTTGTATTGAGGTCAATTTTAGGCTGATTTATGTTATTTAAATTCTAAATTAATGCCAAATGATGTTAAATTAAGATTAATTTTAGGCTGATTTATGATTGAATTTAAGTTTTAAATGGTTATATCTGATTGGAGTTAATCAGCATCTATTAGCATCTGAATTATTGCTGAATTAAAGATCAATTTTAGGCTGATTTTAGTTAAATTTAAGTTCTGAATTAATGCTGAATAGCCATGTCTAATTGAAGTTGATCAGTATCTATCAGCACCTATTTGTGCTGATCAGTAAATATGACAAATTAGCCATAAATAGTATCAAAATTGACCTAAAATCAGCCATCTGATTTTTAGCCGATTTGGATTATTTCAACCATTGAGATATCAACTGACCCATATCGATCTTTAATATTAGTATAGAATTTATTAAAAAAATCTTTAAAAATTTTAGCATTGAAATTATCATGATAGTCAACATGATTTATAATAATATTAGAATTTTGAATGACTTCAGTAATATTATCTCAAGTATCAGTATTGATACATTTTCTTCTCCTTGATGAAAGTAAATTAATTGATGAATCTCATAATAAAAGAAAATTAAGAATAATTTCACTAAAGAGTTTATTAGAGTTACCATTATGCATTATGATTATTACACTAAAAACGATAATTAAAGAATTATGTCTAAGTGAATATATAACTCTATGATTTGGCATCCAAGTACAATTTGTAGTATAGTATAAATAATAATAAGATTTATCTAAAAACACTTCTAGCATAGTAGGAACTTTATTTCTATTTTGCAAATTTTCAAACTGACATCATAAATAGCAGTTATAAAAAATAACATTTTGTGATAATTTATGTAATATATTTTGATGTTTGCTATGATTATAATAATATCTTAAAGTATGAAATAAATGAAGTAATTGCCATTTTGAAAGTATATGACTATTTTTCTCAAGTTTTTGTTTTAATATATATGTTGAAAGTAGAAATTAAAAATGTTTATAGATATAATAAGACTACGTATAAGCTCAACAATATTACAGTCAAGTCCTTTCTTTGGCTGTCTATGGATTTTTTATGAAAAAGCTTTATTTTTATTATATTTAGCAACCATACATCCAACTGTTATTTTTCTAACATCAAGAACTGTGGCAATCTTCTTGTATAGTGTTAAGTTATAATATTACTTCTGGTATTATTAGATATTTAAAAAATATTGATGAACACGAATAATCATTTTTTTTTATTATTAGTTAGAAGGCCTTGATCTCATTCCAATTCATCCATAGGAAACAAAAAAAGTTAATTAGTTAAAAATCTTAAAGTTTAAAACTATTCTCATCTTATATCTAATTTGTATGCCTATATAACTTTATTGTCAAATTTTGTATAACAAAAGAAAATCAGATAATGATCTTTATATATCAACGTTTTTGCATCAGAATAATATAATTATATATTTATCTTTATATATATATATTTTAAATTTTTGCTAAATTACGTTAATAAATGTATTATATAGTTTAATATTATAAGAATAGTTTTTTTACATATAGATACTTGTTAATAAAAAAGAAAGAAATCCAAAATTTGAATATAACTTAAAATGAAAAAACATAATTAAAATAAAAATAATTAGTTGTGTTTCAATTATCAATTTTTGCTTATTTATCAAAAATATTTTTGTATTATATTATTTTTATTTTTAAAATGATTAGTATAATGTATTAAATAGAGAATAATTTGTTAATAGAAAGAAGAAAATCTATTTTATTGATCAAATTTAAATTTAGATTTTCTTTTTTTTTAATAATAAACTTATCTATATTTTAATTTATGAAATATTAATATATAAAATCATATATTTAAGTTTTTTTTAATTCTAAAGGATTGTTATTATTATTACTTTTACCTTTCAATTTTATTAGATAAAATATAAATATTTTATAAAAAGTTCTTAAAATAAAAAGAAACTTAAAAGCTTATTTATATACTGTATATATTTATTTTATTTTTTATAAAAAAAAAATTTTAAAAACAAATTTATTTGATTAATTAAACTTTATTAAATTCATAAATTTTTTTAGATTTTAAAACTTGAGATTTATAACAGCATTCATCTTTTTTATAAGGATCATGAACATACTTCTGAATCTATTCATAAAGATACTACTATCATTTTATATTTAATCTTTTTGCTAAAATTTCATTAGGAAATTTTGAAGTAATTGAAGCTTTATCTTTTTTTGTGATATTAATTGCTACTTTACTTTTGTTAACTTCAAGTTGCATTTTAATTATTCTAATTTTATCTATTGAAAATAAAAAGTGATGTTGTTTAGTAATATTTTTTATATTTTTTTGTGTTGATATTGGGTAAGATCCAAAACCTCATATATAAATAGAAATTGCCAAAAAAAAAAATTCATTTATAAAATATGAATATTTTTTTTTTTTAAATAATTTAAACAAACATTTAATAAGTAATCAACTTTACGTTTATTTAAGAAAGCAATTAAAAAAAAATTTTTTTACTGTTTATATTATTGTAAGCATTAAATCAAAATTAATTAATAGTAGAATTTTTGTCATAATTTGAAAAGTTTAAATAAATTTCGTTTTTTAGATACCAATACCATTGATTATTGTTTAATAAATTTCATTCGCCAAGTTCTATTATATAAAAAGTTTATTAATCGCCCGAATTCTTCTCTCGTTCATGCCTTCTATGTTGCTGAGCAACAGGGTTGTTGTTAAATCCTGTGTATGTAAACGCAGCCTGTAAACTACTTTGTTGGGTAGCCATCGTGACACAAGCAGGTGCAAATATGGCTTTAGATAATTTATGTTTCCAGATAGTTTGTCCATCATAAATATTAATTTTATATAGTCTTTTACCACATCCGACCAGAACTGCATCAGGAGCTGATGAATCTAACATAAGGCAAGGCAATTCATAACCGGCACCCTTCAACTCGTTTTTCCAAAGTGTCCCTCCTAATTCAGGGTCTATTCCACATACTTTTCCGAAAGAACCGACTAAAACAACAGAACCTTGAGGCTTATATGATGATGCGTTTGAATTTGAATTTGAATTTGAATTTGTGCTGGTAACAAGTACCGATACTTCGCTCCACCACATTGTTGATAGCGGGTTATTCCAGATCACTGCTCCATCAGCCAAGTTCAGGGCGATTAAATGGCCATTCATCCCGACATAGACTTTATTATCAAAGACGAATAATGCTCCAACACCGTATCCTACACCGGAGAGCTTAGAGTTCCACACTCGTGTACCGTCTGTTTTGTTGATAGCAAATACTTCTCCCGCTGTAGAACATACAAGTAAATTTTCTGGTGATGATGTCATAATTATATAACAAAAGAGTTTGAAGAATCGAATGGTTATAACTAGCAAGTATTTATAATATTATTTAACTTCTCTCACGCGACCCTGTTAGGTTAAGATGATCTACTCCGAATGGTTTCACATGCTTTTAGATTCTTTTTTAGAACGAATTGAAAAGAAAAAAAAAAAAAATTTAATTTATTCTCATTTATAAATGGTATCCTTACATATTGATCGACAGTTTTTGATGATTTCCTATTTTGGAAAGTTGTACACTTGTTATTAAATAATATTACTAATAAATAAACAAAAAAAAAAAAAAACTACGAAATAGGATTTTATTAAAATGTTGTGACTTTGTTATGTATATATATACAACAATGATTAGAAAATTTTGGTTTGTAACATACTTTTCCCAATAAGAGTCTCTGAATTCTAATAAATGCCTCCTCCTTTAACGAGGAAAAGATCAACGACTAAAAATCGAATCTGATTTTTTTTCCATTGAACTTTCAGAAAATGTACCTATTTTTCGAGAATTTGCTACACGAAAAAAAATACAAGCCATAACAATCCCTATTGGTAAAATACCAAAATCAAAGTAGATTAAAATATCTTGGAAATTAATTTTCCTACTCCAATAACATACTTTGAATGCTATCAATAATACCCAATATGTTCGAGAGACCATGAACCACCAAATTCATGATTTGTATTAACATTATCAAAACTCCTAATGCACGTTTGATTGGGATGTGCAAAACACAAAATAAAATCCTCAATTTGTCTTTTGAAATCTTTAAATTACGCCACAATTCAAATTTTTTTGATACGAACATGGTTACACAAGTCGAATATTAACGTTTTTTAATAACTTTCAAACTAATATTAATTGATAAGATTTGAATTGGCTTTATGACGAATTATCACATCGATTTATTTTAGAATATTCGAGTTTCCTAAAAAAAATCCTATTCGTTCATCTAGTTTAATTTTTCTAAAATTATCGATATATTATCGAATCTTGTAATAATTCAGTCATTAATGACTTTTTTTTATTTGTGATTAGTCTATACATTGATAAATAGAAAGCTCGTCCCGTCGTTTATATAAACGCGACTGAAGAGAAATTTTATAGAGGCTTGCTTAAATAAATTACATTTAAGTGTTAATTATTTTCTGCTAACTTATGAAATGGTCAATGCAAGCATTAAATATATTATTTTTAGAATATCTCTGCACTAAGAAATCATCTATTTGAGGCACCTCTCAAGAGAATTCATTATATCAAAAATTATAAATGACTTTTTCATTACGCTTGTTCGAATAATCTAATTTTCTGTTTATATTAAGTTCGCAGTTCAATTCATGGACAATCTAATTAAATTAGTAAAGGCCGAGACATAATATTTCTGTGCCAGTTCTACAAACTGTATTACATTTCTCGTTAATTGGATTCTAGCAGATTGGAAAGTCAACTTAACACGTCAACAGGTCATTTGATTTGTTCACAAAGCGCGAAAGGTTTGGCTTCTAGAATGCACTGTTTATTTTATTAAAAGAGAGAATGCTTCATGATGATTTTATAGTATACTACAATTAAAGCTCATTGACCGACTTGATTTTTGATTTTTAATTAATTTTTACACAAACTTTAGAATAAAAGTCACAATACGTGTTTGTATTGACCTCTTGTATGAAATTCTCCCGCGGATCTAAATAGTAATAACACCGAAAGTAACATTGTCTCTTAACTTTTATTTCATCCCCAAAATAAATGAGCAACCGATCACCCATGAAGTTTATCGGAACAGGTTTATTACAAACAAATAAATAACAAAGGTTTAACGTTAACTATTCTGGAATCGTTATTTTCTTTTATACTCCAACCAAAAAACGTTTTGTCTGGAGCAAAATAACCGGTTGCCAATGCATTTTCCTGTGAAGAAATTGTCAAAGCGGGTAATGATGGACAGTGACCTTTGAAGTTTAACTTTATATGTCGTTATATGGGATTTAAGGGCTTCATTTTATCTTGTCTAGTTGTTTTTGGTTTTAATTCTTCCTTATTAATGCTGCTAATCATTAACATCAAGCGTAATATAAATTTATTGCGAGTTCACACATCTTCCATCGTGTAAAGGTCTATAATAACAGAGAAAATTTTAGAACCGGATGGATTTATCTACGACAAAGAATTGACTAGTAAGGCTTATTTTAGATAGGTATCATCCTATTTTTAAAGATTCATCCAGTAATATGTAACTTTATTTTTTATAAAAAAAAAAAAAAAATATCGCAAAAATAGAAAAATTTATTATTAATATACTTTATAGTTACTTACATTATAGAAAGGAGTTTAATTAACTCCGAAATCCAAATCCGAAACCGAAATCTTTTCCGAAAATCCTAAACTTCCTCCGAAATATATTTCTCTTCCGAAACTCCGAAACTAATTTCGGATATTTACTATAAGATTAAGTGATTTATAACCAAAATTCACCGGAACTTATATTACTTATTTGCTAATGTAGCACAGAAAATTCTCGATAATAATCAATTAGAACATTGATACTGCTTATTTTATACTACCAAGACACAAAATTTTTTAAAAAAAAATTTAAACCCCTCTAAAGAATAAAAAGCTAATACAAAGAAGAGTAGCACTACTCTTTCAAGTTCTCCATCTAAAAACCAAAATGATGTAAATAAAAAAAAATCGAAAAAATTGGAAAAAAAATAATAAAATAAAATAAAAAGTATTACTTCTTACAATGGTGAAATCTCTAGAATCTTGGAAATAAGAATCTTTTTAGGAATCAGTTTTTTAAGCTTTAGAAAAAAGGCGAACGACATTAATAAAGTTGTACAATGGCGGCTTAGCATTTGACAGATCAGATCAGATCATATTTACATTTATGAATCGAAAAAAATTTTTTTTTTACTGAATTAAAACAAAAAATCTTTAATATCTAATTAAATTCTAGTGATAATCTTTATCTTTCTTTTCTAATATATAATTCTGGAAAGTATATGAAAAGGAGGGAGGTCAACTTCAAGAAAATTATTGGAAACATAATGAATATTCTGAAAATACATAAAATGGATGTGATCATGCCATTTGCAAGTTTTATTGTTTTCTTTATATTAAGTTCATTTTACAAGAAAGCATTTGATTATACTATATAAAAATATTTTAAAGACATTCTAATTCTAAAGAAACTTCTAATTTTTCCTTTATATCTTCCTCTAATACTAAAAAAAAATTAATTGATAAAACACAAATGGTTGGAGAATGCAGGAAAAAACGTAAGGTGCAAAGTAATGTAAACTGCGCCTAGCAAGCTTATAAATACTGCACCTAGTTTGATTAATGAGTTTTAGAATAAGCCATGCTCATTGACCCCTCCTTTGCCACTGAAGCTTGTTGCATTAATGGGCGGTCTCGAGAGATACACCATGCAACGTAGTGCAAGTGCACCCGAGATTAAAAATCTTTGGAAAGGTCAATCAAACATGCTTGACATTTTAGCAGGACTGGTTTGGGCAACCTTTCTGAAGCATATTTGATTCCGTGCGAAAAAAACGCAAAAAAGGAGGATATTAATACCATAACCTATTCACATATAATTATTGGATCAGTTACTTATGGTAACAATATATTGATTTATTTTTTACTTTCCTTCGGTCATTCCGTCACATTTATAACTCCAGAGCCAGTGATCAAACGGTTGTGCAACAAATCCGTATAAATTTGAATCACGATATTCCAACTATAATCAAGTAAAAAAATACTGTAAATCGTATAAACCGCTTATGCAAAACGAATAATAAGCTATAAGAATATTTATTTATTTATTTTTATTTATTAAAAAATTCCTTTCCAGAGAAATAAATTAGTTGAACGAGCAAAAATTAATATATATACAATGTTGAACAATGCATAATAAAATATTATTAATTGCGTATTTTTGATATTTATTTATATTTTGTGATGGGCAAAGAGTTACAGTACGTTCTCGGAAATTATCTTCGTAAATAAACACATACAACTTTTTCCTTATTTATCATGATCGTCAAAATTTGTTTTACAGCATGCGAACCACTCGAATGCAATTCTTAAAAGTGTTTTATCACAATATTTTGTTTAAGTGTAATACAACTGAACGTGCAAGCATTACAACAAGGCTATAAAACTTACCGTTCAAATACAATCCTTAAAAATGCTTTGTTACTTTCCTTCATAATACTAAAACCAAAACCACCATCAAAGCCTTCCAAAAACAATTCGGCCGGTACAAGAATGGATAATAACATTCAAAATCAAGTTGTAGAACGTATGCCGTTTAGAGGTCCAAGACTATCACAGTGGGATCAGAAGCCTGAAAATTGGATCGATGTAATAGTAATGAAATATCATTTGCAAAAGATTATCCAAAAACTTTAAATTGCCATCATGTTGGAAGTCCAGTAGTGCAACTAGTACTAACAGATATTGAAGTTTTCTGTAAGAACGTGTTTTCAGATGGTAGCGTAGACAGACGGGTTATGGAAATAACGTATGTGGAAAAGAATTTTGGGCAAATCAAAATGAAATTAGGTGCCACAAAATACACGAAAAATAGCGATAAATATATGGCCATTTCTCATGTCTGGGGTGATACTGATGGTATCAATTCTGGAAAGTTTTCTGGTCGCAATGTTAGTTCAAAGGTTAAAGCAAAAGCATTATCACAAATATTGCAGTACTCCAGATTACCAATCTGGATAGACCTTATATCTATTGATACGGATAATCATATTAAAGCTAAGCAAGTGGCTACCATGGATTTAGTGTATGCAAGGGCTGAAGTGGTATTAGTATTGTTGGATCCGGAAGACTCAATACGAGTGATAAAAGCAATGGAGGTATGTAAGAGATGGTATAAAGCGGCTCATGGAGAAGATTCACGAGAAGAAATTTGGGAAATGCTTAAAAGTACGGAAGAATTAATCAAAGAACTAGAAACCTCATCTAATGGTTGGTTAAATAGAATATGGACTATGCAAGAAGGGGCATTGGCCAAGAATGTAGTCTTTTATACATACACAGAGTATGGCGATTGTGTACAAGTAGATACATTTTGGCTAAACAGGGAGCGTATACTGGTTTCAGAAAATATGTTAGGAGTAACGATTCTTCAAAAGCAAATGTCTAAATCTCAGGAGCAACGAATGATGTTGAAAGATTTTCAAAAGTTTATGGATTTGGAAAATGTGGTCTGTGGTCTTCAGTGCTTATTAGGAGATGATTTTTGAAGACGAATATTATGAATTTCATGGACATATCACCAACAGACGTTTAGAAGTATTAAAGTATTTGAGTTATCTTCCTAAGAGAAAAGCAAAAGAAGAACGTGATCAATTTTATGCTATGATCGGTTTGTTTAAATGGGCTGGTATTATTGATAGTTACAATGTATCATACGATGTCAAAATGGACGAAATAAAAATAGAGTTTATTGAGTTGTTGGGAGGACCTATAATACCAGGAATATGGGATGGCAAATCTGAGAGCGGATGTTGGCTATCGTCAATAAATGATGGCATGGAAGCATTCAGGCATTCTAAATTTGGTATTAAGCCAGCAGGACAAATACAAAATATACCAACTCTTACTAGATCATTTAATATGAGAGAAATGGTTATTGAAGGACTGGTATGGAATAAACAAATAACAATAGATCCGCAAGGTCATCTTTGTATGGGGGAGTGCATTGGTGGAGATGACCGCCATGCATCAATACATGGTTTGAGTAGGATGATGTTTATGATGACGAAAGCCATCGGAAGTACAAAACTAGCAAATAATTGTGAATATAAGCATAAAATGATTGGATTTAAATGCTCGGATCCTAAACAATGTGATATCATCAAACTTTAGACAATATGCTACAAGTCGCCTGGGACCCAGTTGGTAGTTTGGGTGGAGATATTGCTTGGGTTACGCAACTTAACTATTTAACTTTTGAAAATCACGCTTTCGGATTGAAAAAGGAAACATTTATTCAAATGCAAAGGTGGTGGAAACAAGGGTTTAAAGGTACGATCGTGAGCTTGTCTCTTGGTAAGAGCGTTCTTGGTCGTGAATGGCATGATAGTATTGTTTTCGTACAATCGGAAAACAAGTGTATATGTGCTGGAAATGGATTAATTCCTGGAAATGCATTAGTAAAAACAATTATTAAATGCAATTGATCATAGGACTGCCTAAAAACAACAGTTTGAACCTAATTAATTTATTTTTGTAATTTAATGACCGAGTCAAAGATCATTTTTATTGTCCCAAAATATATATTTGTAATCCCTTTATCATACGTTCTATGTCGATCATGACATTTATATAGATGTCGATCAGTTGATCGACATAATTATATGCTTTTTCGCACAAGTCGTTCGTTCACTTCTCAAAAACATTTTTGTAAGTTTTAAATTTAAACGGTTCGATAGTTTAAGAAGATCTCTCAGTGTTGTCTAATATGAAAAGTATATTGAACTGGCGTTTGTAATTTTGTCATTTTTTTTTGGTTTTAAAAAAAGCTTTTCTTCTATTATTTAAAAATATAATACTAAAATAAAAAATTTCTAGTATAATTATTTCATATTTTATTATAATAGAATATAAAAAGTACAGAAAGTACAGAAATAGAATAAGATATAAGTATATTATAAACAATAGAAATAAAAAAAATCTGCTTTATCTGCTTGTACAATAATTGATAATATTGATGAAGAGATAAAATATTATGAAGAAAAGAAAATTTATGTAAATTATAGTAATTAATTAAAATGTGACAATTAAATAAATCAATAATTAAAGATGTGAAAAAATTTAAATAAATTAAAAGTTTGTTATAATCATTTTATGTTTGATCAAAATTAATTACATTCAAAAGGTATTAAACAATTAAAAGATATTTCAGAAAGTTTAATACATCTTAGATATTATTTATATTGTAAAATTAATTATTATTTTTTTAGTCATAGTAAATTTTACATAGATCAATCTTGAAAATTAGCAGGAAAATTTATACAAATTCTTTATATAAGTCAAAAAAAAAAAATTGCAAAATATTAAAAGAAAATATGAATAATATTTAATTACTTTATTAAAACTAATAAATAAATAGATTAAATTAATTGCTTAAGGAAATAATATACAAATTATAATTAAATAATTTAAATTCTATTATATTTAGGATTAGATCAGTCTGATCCAGTCTGGTTTAAAAAGACTGATCTTTCATTTTTCTTAGGATTTGACCAGTCCATAAGTCAGTCCTAGGACTAGTTCATAAATTAATTCCAGGACCAGTCTTATATTATTTGATCCTACCAGCTTAGTATAGTTTAAATATTATTTTCTTTTCTGTTCAGACCGATTTATAAGACTAAATCCTTAATATTATAATATTAAAGGTTTAATTTTATAGAAGACTAAAATAAAATTATTATTATTATAAATGAATACAAATATAAAAATTATATAACTAAATAAAAGTGTTTAAAACTGTATAATTATTACTCATAAATATAGAGTTGGATTAGTTCTAAGACCAGTCTCAGTTCTACTAGTTTAATCCAGTTTAAGATTTGTTTTCTTCTCAATCCAGATTGATTTATAAGAATAGTCTAAGGATCGCTATAGAATATATTAGAAATAAATATTCATCTAATATATAAATTTTTAATGATATATAAAAAGTATAATAATAATTACATATAAATAATTACAGCATCTTCTTAATCTCGTTATTTTTTCATTTCTATTTAGAACATTATCATTATAGTAAAATGTTAGGACAGGTCTAAGGACTTATAGATCAGTCTATTCCATAAGAGAGATGAAAACTGAATCAGGTCGAACTAACTATAATTTTGTAATATTTTATAAATAAAATAAGTATTTTATAATATTAATCCTTAATTTAATATATGCTATAAATAATAAAGAATCAGTCTAGTCTGGTCTGATCCTCAGAATAAGAATCAAAGATCATAAAGACTGGTCCTATTAACCAGTTTAAGACTAGTCTTATTAGGACTGATCCATCTCTAAATTATATTAGCTTTACAAATTTTAATTCTATTAATAAGTAAATAGATACTATTATATTATTTTAAACATTGTCTCAAATAATTTTATTTTAAATATAATTAATTATATTGGATCATAATTGTATTCATTTATTTGTGCTTACTTTTAAAAAAATGTTTCTGCAATACATGTTTTATTTTGTAAATATATAAAATTACCATTATTATTTTCAATTTTTATAAATATAAAATCTATCGCTATCAGTTTTTTATAAATATAAAATCTATCGCCATCAGTTTTTTAAATACATAAAACTAATTTTAATAAGTGAAGTATATTATCTAATATAACTCTCAATTAGAACTTGAAAATACTTATGATAACTTCTTAAATAATAAAAAACATATTTTTAAATAAAATAAGAATATTTACTTTATTTGAAATAAACTTAGACGATTTGCAAATAGGAAGCATATTCATTGCAATCTGTGTCAAGCTCATTATGGAAACTAACTTTAACCATTAATTTCAATTCCTCAACATGTTAAATATTATATTCTCATGATGGAAAAAAATCAAAGCATTAAATGGTCTTTTACTTTATTGAATAATTTATTAAGTATGATTGACAATGAGAATTTTCAAAAATTAATTTCAATTTTGGATAGATCCATATGCAAAGAAACTTTCCTTTTCAAATAATCTAATTATTAATAATCTATAATAGTTTTTTTTGTAATTATTATAATTTTTACTAAAGCTTAAGAAGAAATATTACACCATTTTGATATCAATACTAGAACATTAAAAAAAATTGAGTATATTTAATTTTAAAAAACTATTATAGTTTAATAATTTATTTATAATTTTTACAATTCAAACCTTAGACACTATCTTTCTGATACATGAGTAGTATTATTGATCATATTAGTAGCTTAATATCTTCATGTGTGATCAAATTTACAGGATCAGACTATGCATTCAGAAGCTGTTTCAATATAATAATATCATCATTACTCTATTTATTCAAGCAATGATATATAGACTTATCCAATCCAAATATAAATAGACAATATTGTTCCCATATTCTTTAAGTAATAACCTCTTTTTTGATCTTGTGTTTGAATTTAGCAAACTATCAATATTGAGTAATCGCAATTCTGGTATTAAAGCATCCAGCTGAAGGTATAAAGATAAGTATAGGTTGCCTTTTTTCCTGTAATCCTATCTTTGAAAATAAACTCTTTTGAGAGTTTATATATGACCGAAGTAGATCAATCATTATTGTAAAACTGATTCTAATTTTTGATTTGAATTAGAAAATAAGACATTGAATCAAGTAATATAAGATTAGAACTATCCCAATTTAACAATACTAAAAGTATCAACTTTATTTCTACTTAGTTATGCTTATAAATCACAGCTGCAAAATAAATGAATAAACTCTTCAATTCTATCTGGATTGGGATATAAGTAAGCAGAATAAAGTGCGTAAATGCGAATAAACTATTAGCAAACTTTTGAGAGAGGTTTAGAATATTAATATTATAATTCTCCTAACTAAAAAGAGATATCAAGAAATCCTCTATTCTAATCAGCTGTAAAACAAACTTCCTTGTTTATTCTAAGTTTTAAGTGCAATAATGTTAATGATGATAATGATTCTCTACTCACAGTAGCTTGATCCTAAGTAATCACCAAAAGTAGATGGGTGACCAACTCTTCGAATAGCCAGGTTTTACATATCCAGTGTATAATATATCTAGTAAAAAGCTGAGTAATTTTCTGAATACATTTTTATATCACATAAGCGATGCAGCAGCCTCAGCGAGTATCAGTTTAAATGAATAGAATGTATATATTCTATGTTAATCCTCTGAAATATGAATGCATATTCCCATAAATTCAGTAAGTAATGCGTAACTCAGCTATGATATCAAATGAAAAACAGGATGATAAAATAGCAAGAGCAAAAGAGGAAGTTAATTTTCTAAGTCAGTCATATATAATTATACCTTCACCTAAGAGTTTTTGTTCTGCCACTATCAAAAGTTCTTTGATATTAGCATCATTATTCAAAGCTGCATCCCATAAAGGTTGTCTTAAAGCAAACAATTCTTGTAAGTTTAATAGTCAATTCAAATTTGAGTTTGTTTTAGTAAATAAATCAAATATAGCCATAAAATAAAATAGTAAGAAAAGTTCATTCTGATGTAAATATAATTGAACTGAAATATTCAAAGATGTAGAAGGTTTAAAGTTAGTTAGATTCAAACTAGTATCAGTGAATACGATAAAAATTTCTGAAGAAAAACAACGTAAGACTCAACAAATGTGAATAAAAAGACTTTCTCTTGAAGATGATGTCTTTAGCAAAGATCGTAATTTATTAAATGTGAATATAAATTTTGCTTTTGTTTTAGCAGTCTTCAATAAGCAGGTTTCAAAATTTCTCCAAATTTCTTCAAGTTCACTTGCATAAAACTGTTCTACATCATCTTGATTTTCTGCCTGATTCAATTCATTTATACTTACCTTTTAGGATTCTACTAAATAGATAGTTTTAGTTATAATATTCAATTTAAATATTTTATTAGAGTGCTGTAGATTATTCTAATATTAAATGGTCTTTTTGTCAAGAAATCTATGCAGCTATAAAAAATGCTACTGTGTTAACTATTTTATTTTCCTTTTGTAAAAAAGTAATTATGAAAAAGATCTGTTAATAGTAAAACTCCTGAGCTAAAATGCTCACAAAAGTATAAGTATATAAAATAGTAGTTCATATAAGCTAATAAAGAAGTCTAGATTTTTCAGTTCTAGATTCTTAGAAAAGAACAGTATATGATGCATAATAAATATGATGTTAAGCATTTTTCTATTTATCTGTACAGTTGTCAATATGTTTTCAAAAATCTGTGAGATATCGTAATTATCTTTATATAGTATTTGCTGATACCATATGAAGTCAATCCTACTGCATTACAAAGATTGACAAATGATCAATATTATTAATATTATTAGCATTTTTAACTTAGTTAACATTTTTATTTTATTTATTTTATTCTTATATTTTATTATTATTATTTATTA
>CAJVPP010002470.1:0-14748 GCA_910592005.1 Funneliformis mosseae
AATCAAAAAAGTTATTCATTATGCTTATAATTTTACATTACCAATTTTAATTAAAAAAACTAATACAGAAGCAAGAAGTATATCATTAATCACTGATATGTGAACTGTAAGAAATAGGTAAAGATATATTAGCATAACTTGTTCTTATAGTGATTTAAAATTTAATCTTAATGAAATTACTTTATTTATTAATTATGTCTGATACCCTTATGATGCTCAATATATTATTGAAAGTTTAGAAGATATTCTTGTAAAATGGAATTTACATGAAAAAGTTTATACAATTACTACTAATAATAGATCAAATATAAAAAAAGCAATTTTAAATATGAATGCAATTAAATAATAAGGATGTAATGTACATACTCTTCAACTTATAATCAGAAAAGGTTTAGTTCCTATAAAAGTTTTAATTATATGAGTAAAAAGATTAATTAAATTTTTTACATATCTTAAATAATCAGAATGTTTAAAAGATATTTAAAAAAAATATCCAAATGCAAATATATTAGATAGTTTGAAAATTGAAATGGAAGAAACAAATATTGTAAGATTTATTTATTTATTTTTTTTTTTAAAAATTTAGTTTATAATTAAAGTTGTATTTAAAATTTAATTATGTATTTATATAAATATTATTTTTTTTTAATACATTTGAAAATTATTTTAATTATTTTTTAAATTATATTTACTTTTATTATAATTTTTTAATTTATATATTAATTATAGAATGCTAAAGATACAGCTAAATATCTTCGATTGATTAATGATATATCTATATACTAGAATTCAAGTTTTCTTGCATAGAAACATTTATTATATCTAAGAGGATAGATTAAAATTTTATTAAATACAATTTCAAATTATACAGACCAAAATTCAAAAAAAATGCTAAAAGGTTGAAAGAAATAATGATTAATAATGATGAAGGATCTTATTATGGATTTAACAAAAATATTATCAGTATTTGCAGAAGCAACAGAAGTATTAGGAGGAAGTAATTATATAACTAATAGTTTTTATATACTAATGTTAATAGAAATTACTAAAACACTTACAACAAATTTATTATCATATGATAAAGATTTTGATAGTAATAAACAAAATGATGTATTTGAAAATGATGACAAAAAAGAGGAATTAACAAACAAAAATATTATAATTAATGAACTAGTTAATACTTTTGGTTTACTTGATAAAGTTAAATTAAAATTATTTACAAATATAAAGAAATTTATCTTATACTTATCACTGAAAATCTAATTTCTTCAATATTAGATCCTTAGTTGAAAAAACTTGACTTTGCTTTAATAGATCAATAAGTTAATACTGAACAGTATTTATATGAATTGTTTGAACATAAAAAAGAAGATTATCAAAAAGAAACTGGAATACCTAATTTTTTAGAAGTATCTCAACCAAAATCTTTAGCAAAAAAAAATTTTAATAGCACAACTTGCTAAAGATAATGTAGTTATTCTTAATGAAGTTGGTGAATATCTTCAACTACTAGAGATTTTATTAGATTTAAATCCTCTTGCATGGTGAAATGAAAAAAAAGACAAATTTCCTATTTTAAGTTATCTTGCTCAAAAGTATTTGGCAATTTTTGCAACATCAACTGCAAGTAAATGATTTTTTTTTGATGTTGATAATCTATTAACTAATAAAAGGATACATATGAAACTAAAATTATTATGTTTTTAAAAAGAAATGCATCTAATTTTGATATAATTCATCCTAATATAACTAATTAAATATACTGTACTGATATACTGACTTTAATAAAAGGTTTATTTTTTGTTAAATATCCATTATAATTAACAATTTCCACAGATTCAATAAATATTATAAATGCAAAAAATGAGTGAATAAGAAAATTTTTTTTTGCAAGCAGGCTTATTTAATTTAATAAACTGATTTGTTTAGTCAGTATTAGGCACATTGCAAAATCTGATTGCAATAAATAATAGGCTTAGTTTAATTCTTATAATTTGAATTTATTTTTATTTGAAAAATGCTAACATTAATAAAAATTTTGGTACTTATACAACATTAAATCATAATTTTATAATTTATTTAAATAAATAAATTAACCATTGTAATACAAATAAAAAAATTTTTAATATTAAAATTCATTTGTAATCTTTATTTAACTAACTAGTTTAATTCGATAGATCTAATAAATCTGGTATAAACAACCTGTTAATCAATTGTTAAATTGTTATCCAACCATCAATAAATCAGTATCTATCTTTTATTCATCCATTAATTTAACAGATTAAATCTATAAACAAACTGGATTAAAATTTATTAACGATTATTAATCTAGATTAGTTTTTTCTTAATGGATAAATCCAGTTTATCTATTAACAAATCAGATCTGAACACTAATGTAAATACTGCGATACGTTTATTAGAATTTACAAAATATAAACAAAATACACTTTCCAGTCAAAAGTATTAGACCATGTGGTTTTTGATACTCAAATTGATATAATTCTATTGATCATAACTTTTGATAAAATGCATAAAAATGAACTAAAATTTTTTTTCTACATAGTTGAAAGCTTTAATATTTAAATTTAAATATATTTTTTTAGTGCTAAAAATCTAAGAACTTATTGAATTTGAACAAGGTAAAAAAATTAGTTTCTGAAAAGGTATCTATAATAACAAAATATTATAGATATTCTTATTCATTCTATCTTATTTTTTATTATTTTAAAATGATGCTCATTATTGAATTTAGTGTTGTTTTCATGAAAATTATGATATAAATTATTTAATTTCTACTGTAAATTCAGGAAAATAAGACATAATAATATAGAAGTATTTTATAAAAAATAATATTGGATTTTTAATTTAAGTTTCTGGTAAATTGTAGGTTTAAAAAAAAAACTTTTTCCTTTACTGATGAGTTAATAACTGAGTTAGAATATATTTTTTAAGATAAAATGCATCTGTTTATTAGGCAAAACAATTAAGCAATATATAGAAAATATGGTAATTTAATCTCAAATATTTTATGGTCTGCATAATCTCCTAACTTAAATATAATTGAATATCTATAAAATGTTTTGAATATAAAGGTTTATAAATATAACTATATCTAAAAATTCTTGGAGAATTATTGGTTGTTTTTAAGGAAAAAATGGAATGAAATAAAAAGATATTTTAGAAAATTTAGTATAAAGTGTGTCAAAAAAGGTTTAGCTGTAGTAGATAGCAATATTTATCTAACTAAATACTAATTATTTTTATAAAAAGTATATTTTTATAAATAAAATAAAAAAATTTTATGTAAAATTACTTATTAAAATTTTTTATAATTAAAAAAATTAAAGTTGGCTATTAAATGTAAAAATTGTGATAATTTTAAAGTAGTCTAATACTTTTGACTAGAAAGTGTACATTAAGAAAAACTATTTAAAATTGCCACTACCTTCCATCATTATTTTTCAAATCCATTTGAGTCGATTGCTATCACTATTCCCTCTAACAGACTCACTCCACTTATGTAAAATGATTACTATCTTCACTAAGGGTAGAGAAAAAGCATATCAATACTATATCATTATTTCTAATCTACATATATGATTCTATTTAAAAGACTAACAAAACATAAAAAAACAAAAAGAAAAACTACTGATACCCTTTATATAAAATTCTAATTCGTAAAAAAGAGACCTAAAAAAAATTTTTATTTAGAGAAAACCAAAGGATCCAAAGCTGTAAAATAGAAAGCAAAAGACCACTCTTTATAGACTTCTATGCCAAAAATGAGTGGGATGTATATTGTTTATATATAAATTTAACCTTAAAAAGAAAGAAGGTTCAACAAGACTGACGTGATGTTCATTAAGTGAAGTTATGCTGAGTAGCTTCTAATAGGCGGAATGAGGTTGCCAAGGTATGTTTCATCAAAAGAAAGTCTTTCAAGTTCACTAAAGGTTGTTAAATAACAATTCAGTTTTATGTAAACAAGTAACTACTTCTGTTTTTCCTTAAAGCGAAAACTAAAGGGTATGCTGTTAACGTAAAAGGTGAAGCTGAAAAATGCAAACAGATGACATGCTCTTGCGTTCCCTAAAGCTGTTTGGTATTGCTTATTGTATTTATATAACTTTTCAAAGTCTTTTATATGTAAAAACAAATAAAATTTTATAAAAAAACAATAAAAAAATAAATTTTTCATTTTTCAAAAAATATGAAAAGGAGAAAGAGTTTTTTTTTCAGAGTTAAAAATTAGAACAATTAAGGCAAAGACACATAAAATTTTTGAAAATAATTTTTTAAAATAAATCAAAAGATTTTGCTTAAATCAGTATAACAGTATTTTGATTTTATTGATTAATCGATGAAAATTCTGATTGGTTAAACTAATTTTATAAAAAATTAACTTTGTAATACTAATTCTGAAGTTTTACAAAAAGTCTGTAAAAAAATGATTATTTTTTCATGTTCTAATCTTGCTCACATAAATTCTGAAGGTTTTTGATAAAAAAGATTCCAAGTTTTATTAGATATTTTAGTTTTTAAAGATTACAAAACTAATATTTTGATTTTGTATAACATGAAGGTATTTCTAAAGTTCCTCCTAGTAAAACTTGGTGGAACTAAGAGATCTTAGAGATCATAATATATATTAGTGTAGAATAGCAATAAAAAAATATTTTAATAAAATTTTGTGGCAAACAAACATGCTTTTATGTGATATAATATGACACATTGTAATTATATATGGATTTACTATATAAATAACTTGTGTAACTAATAATCATTTAAGAAACTCTGTCATGTTGCTTAAATTAAAATTTTTTAAGATAACTTTTTTTATGATATTTTACGTAAAAAGAATACTATTGGCTAAATAAATCAAATTGAAAATAATATAATTGGCTATTGATTATAAAAAAAAATCTTATCTATTATGTATTTCACCTATAAACCACAAAAATCTAAAATTTCAAATATAGATTTTTATGTGATTTAGCAGGATTTTATGTGATTTTATCATTTTGTAATACGCATTTTATTCAAATTTATTTAATTCTACTAATACATAATTAAGAATATAATAGTGAAATTTATATTTTTTGGCTGCATATTCTGCCAATTTTCCTTAATTCTATTTCTATATAAATCCATATAACGCTATGCCTTCCTTGCAAATTTTCTTATCAAAATTATATCAACAGATTCTAAGCTATGGAAACAACATATTGCAAGCTTGATCACAAATAATTATAATTTTCACAAGCATATTTTTTCGCTGTTCCTCAATATCTCTCAATAAAATTCAATTCGTAATAGAACTTTAGATAAAAAATGTATTTGTATCTAGCTTCTAATATTGCTTCTTTTAATATACTTTTTTGTTTCAAAAAATTAGGTTATAATGAAATAATACGTTATGCATAATAATCTGTTTGGGTTATATCTTCAACCTTATTTTTATATAAGTGATAATCAGCTTTTAGACTATCTTTCTATAAGTCACGTTTAACTAAGACCTGTTTTATTCCTTTAGGCTCACCATTTTCATTTACCATTGATTGATACTAGTTATTTAATCCAAAAATTGTATCTCTCATTTTTGGTTGTTTGTCATCAGGTTTTAAGTTCATTTTACTGGTAATAAGAGCATCAGACTTAAATGCTATATGGTTTGAGTTATTATCAAATGTAAATAGTTGAGAAAAAGAATTTTAAAAATTGGAATTGCTTTTATTTTTATTTGATCTATTAAATGCTCACTTGTTCAATATTTCTTTTGATCTTTACCTGATTGAAGATAAATATGCATTTCTTTAAATATAAAAGGATTTTCTTGATATTATTATACATTTAATTTAAGCTGATCACATTCTTCTAACAAAAATTCACTAACCATTATTGAACGTTCATTTTCTTTTTTATATAGCGGTAACTTTCTAGACTTTGCTCATACATCCTATCTTTCATCATTAGAGTAGAATATATATTCATCATGTATTATAAGCATTATCTCTTTATCCTCAAATTCTAATTTAGTGATATTCATTTCATATTTTCACTTTCGTATTTTGCTATATATTTTTCATAATTATAGATTTCATTCAGGAATGACTTTTGATATTCAATAACATCAGAGTGTTCATGACCATCATAATATGTGCCTTTATTATTTAATATTAAGTATTATATTTTAAGTATTATGTATATTATTTGTTTTTATATTATATTATATTATATTAATTAATACATTTTTCTTACCTTACTTTTGTGATTAAAAAAAATAACTAGGTATATTTAGTCATTGCATTGCAGTTGATATACTAATGATTTTCTTTTTTGTGATGTCAGAATTAATAAACAATTTTTGCTTAACAAATTCTTTAAATTTTAATGGGACAACTTTTTTACCTTAAGATCATATCCATATATGACATTTTTCTGTTATATCTTCATCGTCTATTAATTGCATGATTATTTAATGCTTTTCTTGATGACTTATTGGAAAATAATTATGCTGAAGCCAAAAATTTGCCTAATGTTAAATTGATCTTGTTCTATATAGTGCACAATCAATAAAAACTAATTGTGTAGCTTTCACACTAGCATTTGTTTTTTCTTTTCTATTATCTAATTTCTTCAAATATTCAAAAATTGCTTGCATTTTATTATATTCAATTACTGTTAACAATTTTTGCTTTTCTTTAAGTTCAATTTTCAAATTTTCATTTTTTTTTTAAATCAAGCTGACCATTTTGTTCTTCACCTTCAGTATTATCCAAAATATTATTAAAGTCATTTAGAGTTAATCGATATTTATTTATAAGCGTTAAAATATTTGTAATTCCTTTTGCGACTTTTGTAAAAGAACCAATCAGACTATATTTATCAAAATTAGTTAATTTTTTGATTTTTCCTATAAGGTAAAGATCACGTTTTTTTGTTCTAAATATGCATTATTTAACTAAACTAATTTATATTTATTTTCATTATCATTTAATAAATCAACTTCATTTCAACTACTGCTATCTTTATCTCAACCACTGCTATTTTCATCCCAACCACTGTCATCTTCATTTCCCTAATAATCATCATCCTAATTATTAACAATTCACAATTTCTTTGCAAATGTTCCATTATTATTCTATTCTTGTTTTTTAACCTTTATTTTTTGTTTTGATGGATGAGTCAGTTTTATTGATTTGATTAAAGTGTAAGAAATGATGAACATCATTTGTTTATTAATTAATTAAGACATGGAAAAATATGGGAAAATAGGTAAAAAATGGAACATATTACAGACCCTTATTATTTGCATAAATGAATAAACCGCAATAAAATTCAGAATTAAATGGAGGTGAATCTTACATTTCTTTTTAATATCAATATAAATGCATAAAGAATTGTACAAATTACATTTTTATTGAATTGAAAGCATTAAATTAATAATAAAATATATTGGGATTCTTTATTTCAAATTTTATGATAGAATTCAGTACATCTTTTATATATAAAACCTTATGCGCCAAATTTAATTGCAATTTCTTGATTTTCATATGAAATTTATGAAATTTACATAAATGATCTAGTTTAATAAAATTAAATTTCTCTAATAAATCTTTAAAAGTAAACCGATAAAAATGTTTAACTCATACTACTATTATTTTATCAGTTTAAAATTTGTATTACTTAAATTATTAACTTATAAAATTTTTAAAGTCACATGATATTTTGTGGTTTATAGTTGACACACCATATCTTTTTTTTAAATTTCTTTCGTTGCAAATATGTCGCCTAGTGTAGAACGTAGTTTTTCTGTTTATAATAATATTTTGAATAAAGATAGAGAAAATCTGAGTCAAGATTCTCTTCGGATGCTTAATATTTTGTATTTCAATCGCAAATAATAAAATATTATTATATTAGTTTGAACATTTAATAAATTCTTTTTAATTTTGGCTGAATTATAGCATTATGAGTTAATTTTGGCTAAAATTATATAAATCGAAATAAATCGAAATTTTTAAATAAATCGAAAAATAATTTTTATCAAGGTAATAAGATAATCGAGATTATTTTGTAAACACAAAGTCACGTTACCGAAAATTTTTTTGATAAACACGATCGATCTCAAGGAAAAAAGTGTTCTGTTCTTAAAACTTTTCGTTCGCAAGTTTTTGCTGTCAATATCATTGAAAAAGCTTTCTAAAATAATATGGTAGTGATCTCTCTTTTATTTTTGTTATAAGTTAATATTCTGAAATGGTTGTTCTCAATGTACAGACTCATGTCAGGCAGGCGTAATTACA
Source organism: Funneliformis mosseae (assembly GCA_910592005.1). Classification (NCBI taxonomy): domain Eukaryota; kingdom Fungi; phylum Glomeromycota; class Glomeromycetes; order Glomerales; family Glomeraceae; genus Funneliformis; species Funneliformis mosseae. The sequence goes on from CAJVPP010002470.1 coordinate 8,307, forward strand.
ACCTCTTCGGAAATTAAAGATGTTACAAAAATGGAGCGAATAGGTAAGTTTATAAAAACTAAATATTAACGATATATATATATTTTATGTTTAATTTTTTACTTTCCAGGTGCTCATTCGCACATTCGAGGTCTTGGTCTTGATGATTCACTGGAACCTCGGCAAGTTGCACAGGGAATGGTGGGTCAAGTTAAAGCCCGTAAGGCAGCTGGAGTAATCTTACAAATGATTAAAGAAGGTAAAATCGCGGGTCGTGCCATTCTTATGGCTGGTCCACCAGGAACTGGCAAAACTGCTATTGCAATGGGTAAGTTTTCAAATTTTACATATATATATTTTTTGTTATTTTTGTTAAAACAATGATTTTACAATTTTCATTCTAGGGATGGCACAAGCTTTGGGCAAGGACATACCTTTTACGATGATTGCTGCTTCTGAAATTTTTTCTCTTGAAATGTCGAAGACTGAAGCTCTTACACAAGCTTTCAGACGTTCAATTGGGGTACGAATAAAGGAGGAAGCCGAAATTATTGAAGGCGAAGTCGTTGAAGTCCAAATAGATCGATCGATCACGGGGGTAGGAATTTTTATTATAAATAATTTAATAATTTGTACTTGATTATTATTAACTTAATTTTTCAATTAATCAAGGGTAATAAAACTGGCAAGATTACCCTCAAGACAACTGATATGGAAACAATATTTGAACTGGGGCATAAAATGATAGATGTATTGAACAAAGAGAAGGTTTTGGCTGGGTAATATCCATAAAAATTGATATTGTTTTTAAATAAGTCATGTTCATGTATGTTTATTTATTTAATCGTTTTAGAGACGTGATTACTATCGATAAAGCGTCCGGAAAAATCTCTAAATTGGGTAGATCGTTTACTCGAGCCAGGGATTACGATGCGATGGGTGCAGATGTAGTATTATTATTATTATTATTATCATCATTATTTCTTCCCTTTTTTTGTATTCATTCATATCAAATTTATTTGAATATAGACTAGATTTGTTCAATGCCCTGAAGGCGAATTGCAAAAGCGTAAAGAAGTAGTTCATACGGTATCACTACACGAAATCGATGTAATAAATAGTCGAACACAAGGATTTTTAGCTTTGTTTTCTGGTAATAAGAAAAATTTATATTATTTAATAGATACATTATCGCAAGGGTTATATATATATATAAAACTTAATAACTTACACTTAATTAGGTGATACTGGGGAGATTAAGCCAGAAATTCGAGACCAGATAAATACAAAAGTTACCGAATGGAGAGAAGAAGGAAAGGCCGAAATTATTCCTGGCGTAAGTGATACTAGGGGATAACGTTCATTCAAGTTTGTTAGATCATTACTTTCAAACGGAAAGTACCAATAAATATTTTAATATTGTATAGTATTTCATTTTTTTTTTTAGGTACTTTTTATTGACGAAGTTCATATGCTTGACATTGAGTGTTTTTCATATTTAAACCGTGCGTTAGAAGATGAGCGAGCGCCGGTGGTTATTATGGCATCTAATCGTGGGATCACAAGAATTCGAGGTACCAAATATAAGAGCCCACATGGGATTCCAATCGATTTGTTAGATCGATTATTGATTATTAGTACAATTCCATATGACGACAATTCGATCAAACAAATCCTTACCATTAGGTAAAGATAAGTTTTCAATTTAATGAAATGCCCCTGTAATTATCTAATGTCCAATTTATTATATATTTAGATGTCAAGAAGAGGATGTGACAATGACTGATGAAGCACGCGATATATTAACAAAGATAGGAATGGAAACTTCATTAAGATACTCGATACATCTAATTACGGCTGCTCATCTGGTAGCCAAAAGACGGAAGGTAATTAATTATTACAAAGATTAAAATTTATACACACACTTCATTACATTAATTAATCTTGAACTATTTGTAGGCAAGTAGTGTCGATGTCGTTGATATCAGACGCGTGTATAGATTATTCTTGGATGAAAAAAGATCTGTTAATTATTTGAGAGAGTTTCAAGAACAATACATGTTTAATGAAGTTCCCGTTGAAATGGAAGGTGTAGAAAACAATATTGTTGCAGAGAATCCTGAAGCAATGGAAACTTAGTTTTAGTTCATTTATTCGAGTGAATTAATTTTGAGACAAAATATTAATAGGCAATAAAATAAAGTCAATAAATCAATGTTAACGAACAAATAAAAAAATTAGCAGAATTATTAATTTTATTTTTGGAATGCGAAACACTTGATATATTATATAAGTTGCATTAATATAAATTTTTAATTGCATCCGCAAAGCGAAACGACTATGAGGTTTTGGCATCAGTCATTTATCTATTCGTCATCTTCTTCCTCATCACCTGCAAAAATAAATAAATAAATTAGTTTAATGACCATAGGAAATGGTTAATAGCATTGTGAAAGATTAATATAAACTTGCCCTTAGTAGCGGAACGTTGACGTTTTCTCTTTACACGGCCAGGACGTCCACCACCTATAAAAAAAGAAACATTACAAATGTAAGCAAATAATCAAATTACAATAAAATGTATGTTTATTTAACAATAAATTACCATAAGGTGAGGTGAGAGCAAAATCGATATGTTTCTGAGAGTCAAGTCTAGATTTATACGATAAGAAATAAGAATCCGTTAAAAAAGAAAATTTTATCTTAATAAATCATGATAAAAATAAATAGCAATTTACCGGACAATGAAACTTGGAATATCAACGATTTGTTTGCCAACTCTATTAAAAAAAAGATTATTATAAGCATTAATTAGAATCAAAAACATTTAAGTGCAATAATTAAACTTACCGAATATGACGCTGTCTAATGAGGACACGGGCGTGATGAATTGATTTGGCTAAGCCCAATTTAAAAACTTGGGTTTGTAATCTCCTTTCCAAGAAATCTTCAATTTTCAAAGCCAAAACGTAATCAAGCTTCATTTTAGTTTCATCCAATACACCAATTCTCACAAGCCTCCTAATCAAAGCATTTCCTTCAAATAGACGACGAGGATCTTTATCATCTAACGTTAACAGTTCACGAGCCGCACGACGAATGTTTGAAAGTGTGTATGCTACACGCCAAATTTCACGTTTGTTTCTAAGACCAAAGTCACCGATTAGTCGAAGTTCTTGATCGATTCGTTCCTTTTCAAATGGACGACGGGGAACTTTGTAGGTTTTTGAGCCTATTTAAAGCAAAACAAGGAAAAAATAAAACAGGTAAAGCCATATTCCACTTTGAATTCTCATTAATTTGCTAATGTAGGCAAATGAGGTTGAGATTTTCAAAAATTTGAAATTGCGGATAGCTTTCCAAATGTTGCACTTAGCAACCATGATCCACACTTATCACCACTTATTTAAAAGTGGAAGTGAGCGGTGGACCATAACTCTTATCTTCGTTCGTGTCCAGAGAGATTGCTGTATCTCTCTTCTATGAAACTTTCCAAAATAACAAAAAAAAAAAAGAAAAGAATAAAATAATATAAAATTTCTAATTTATTTAATTGAAAATTTGACATAATAAGATCAATTGATTGGGTCATTTAATCCATTTTACAATAAATACTAAAGGATATCTCTCGAACTATTCAAATATATTTTAATATTTTCGTTAGAAATTTTGTCCATAATTCAAAATTATCATATAGATAGATAAAAAAAAAATATTTACCGGCATGATACGATAATATATATATATAGCACGAACAAAAAAAGCATACAAAGTTTTAAATTAAACAATCAGGAAAGTTTCATAAGAATACAATTCTTCGGAGCTCCAGGCATTATGAAGGAATTATTAATAGAAACAAAAAATCTGGGAAGGTTTCGATTAATTCATAAATCATTCATTTTTTTAGCAAAAAAAAAAAAAAAAATTGAGTCACGTGCATATGACCCAATTACAATGCATCGATGCAAAAATTTTTTAATATTTCATCTAAATACTAATAAATTTTTTATAATCCCCTCTTCCACTAAACGAACCATTGTAGGTTGTAAGTTGAAATCAATATCCCATTTGCTCAAACAAAAGGGTTATTTCTATTGTCAATTTGATTACTTTTGGTAGATAGCAAATCTTGTTAATTGATCATTATTGTAATTAATTCGATTTTAATGCGGTAGAAGTATAAAAGATGCCTAACTCTTTTGGTATTCGCGCTCGTACGCGCTATATGTTCTCTCGTAAATTCCGCGAGCATGGATCTATCAGGCTTTCAACCTACCTTAAGACGTACAAGGTCGGCGATATCGTTGACATTAAAGCCAACGGTGCCGTCCAAAAGGGTATGCCCCATAAATTTTATCATGGGTAAGTTTTTTATTTTATTTATTGATCGATCAACTTTTCTTATTCTAACAATTTAATTATTCAAATTAATTTATTTAACAGTCGTACTGGTATCATTTACAATGTAACAAATTCAGCCGTCGGTGTAATCATTAATAAGCGTGTTGGCAACCGTTTTATTGAAAAGCGGGTTAATATTCGTGTTGAACATATTAAACATTCGAAATGTAGGGATGATTTCCTACGTCGTGTCAAGGAAAATGCGATCAGGAAAAAGGAGGCTAGAGCTAAAGGAGGTAGGAAAATTTCACGATAGACTCAACATTTATCTTTCTTTCTTTTTTTAACATTTCCTTAAATAATCTTTACGAATATAGAAAAGGTTAACCTTAAAAGACAACCGGAAGCGCCTCGAAAATCACATTTTGTTTCCACCGATAAGAACATGCCGACAACTATCACACCAATTCCATATGATACCCTTGTTTAATTCAACTTCAATAAATTATAATTTTATCAAGTCTTAAATTGAATTTCATTATTTTTGTTGCAAATTCTTCACATCTAAAAAAACTTACTAGATGTTAAATAATACTAGATTTGAGTAATACGATGTCTAGATAGCGCAATAATAATTAATAACTTTCTATGAATCCACAGTTAATGTTATCTGATTGATATAATAAACAATTGTGATACGTATTATTCGTTTATGAAAAACAAAAAGTAAAATTTACTTTGGTTCAATGGAGGACTATCATGATATAAATCATTTATTTCGGAACCATAATCATTATTTGACTAGAATAATGTAAAATTCTTCAGAAAAATTAAAATTAAAGATTTTTGCATCTTAAAGTAGGTTGGATCACATGATTAAACTGCTAACTCGTATGGAAATTTCGCCTCTCGATCCGGTTCATCCCAATAAATGAAAGGAATACGATAATATTTGAAAATGAGACCCAGGCAATTATCTCATTTACCTCCCAATCTTTTGCACGAATCGCAATTTTGTCGTAACCATGAAGTCCTTTTGATGACGTATGATACAGACCACCAATACATTTCTTCACGGCATCTGTTGTCACATTATTCACCTTACACGTCTTCTCCTTAAAATATGCATCTTCATTTAACGTCGTTTCTAACAAATTATCAATAGGTTCATGTATATCGAGAGGATCTATAGCTTTCTTGTAAATAATCTATTGAAGAAAAATTATAATAAATAAAATGTTTGACGCATAAAGACTTACCCGACCGCAGATAAACCACAAAGCTTCCCTAACGTTAGTGATTTTTAGAAGTTTAAACAATCTTGCTGTACGCGAAACTAATTCAGCTTCATCATCCTTTCGTTTCTCTGTTAATTTAAATAACACTTCATTATGCTTTTCGTTCATTATTAATAATTCTTCTTTTTGCTTTAATAATTCTTCCTTATCACTAATTGTTAATAATTCCTCTTTATGCTTATTCAATATTTGTCTCGTCTCTTACAACATCCTTCCATATAGTTTCGTCATTTTTGTTTGCTGTTCAGCATATATTTGATTAATCATCGGAAAGTCCATAAAAAATACATTTTCTGAGCGTAGAGATGCGATTAAATCATGAGCTTCTGCTGATGAGTTAGGGGAGGGCCAGAAATGACGTCATTTTAATTTTTGGGATTTTGAATCCCCTCCCCCCCTCTGTCATCATTTCCATTTAAGGAAAATCAAAAAAATCACGTGACGGTCTTTAAATTTGGTAAAAAAAGTTTTTAATAAAATAAACTTTAAACTTGGTGAGAAAAAAAAAAATAGAACAGTAAAAAATAGAATGATTAATTAAAGTTGCTATGTTGTTCTTTCTTTATTATTAAAAATAATAAAATAAAATATTACAATTAAAAATCATTAATATCAAATATAAGATGACTTTGCTCCTATGGTTTTGCTATTGAGTTTTACTGTTACAAACTCTTTGCTTTGCTTTTACTTTTCTTTGCTGCCTTTTCTTGTTAATTCTGTGAATTGTCGATTTCATTTTCATTCGTATATATATCCTTCATATGATCACTGCGTTTATCATTTTGTGATAAATTTTTGAATTTTTTATCATTAATTCTCATTTT